>PVJI01016720.1:0-37554 GCA_004026765.1 Micronycteris hirsuta | reverse complement strand
TTGTCTTGTTCCTGATCTTAGTGGGAAAGATTTTAGTTTTTGTCCATTGAGTATAATGTTGGCTGTAGGTTTCTCATATATGGCCTTTATTATGTTGAGGAATGCTCCCTCTATTCCCACTTTGCTAAGTGTCTTTATCATAAATGGATGCTGTACCTTATCGAATACTTTTTCTGCATTTATTGATATGATCATGTGATTTTTGTCTTTGCTTTTGTTTATGTGGTGTATTATGTTTATTGCTTTGTGAATGTTGTACCATCCTTGCATCCCTGGGATGGAACCCACTTGGTCATGGTGAATGATCTTTTTGATGTATTGCTGGATGCCATTTGCTAATATTTTGTTGAGGATTTTAGCGTCAATGTTCATCAGTGATATTGCCCTAAAGTTTTCTTTCTTTGTTGTGTCTTTATCTGGTTTGTGGATTAGGATCATGCTGGCATCATAAAAAGAGTTTGGGAGTCTTCCATCGTTTTGGATTTTTTGGAATAGTCTGTGAAGGATAGGTGTTAGTTCTTCCTTTAAGGCTTTGTAGAATTCTCCTGTGAAACCATCTGGTCCAGGGCTTTTGTGTGTTGGAAGTTTTTTGATTACTGCTTTAATTTCATCCGCTGTTATTGGTTGGTTCAGGCTTTCTGTTTCTTCCTTATTGAGTTTTGGAAGATTATATTTTTCTAAAAATTTGTTCATTTCTCCTAGGTTTTCATATTTCTTGGCATACAGTTCTTCATAGTAGTGTCTTATAATCCTTTGTATTTCTGTGGCATCAGTTATAATATCTCCTCTTTCATTTCTGATTGAGTTTATTTGGGTCCTCTCTCTTTTTTTCTTAATGAGCCTGCTTAAAGGCTTGTCAATTTTGTTTATCTTTTCAAAGAACCAGCTCCTGGATTCATCGATCCTTAGAATTGTCCTTTTACTCTCTGTGTCCTTTAATTCTGCTCTGATCTTGGTTATTTCCTTCCTTCTACTTGCTCTGGGTTGTCTTTGCTGTTGTTCCTCGAGTTCTTGTAGGTGTAGGGTTAGGTTGTTTGTGTAAACTGTTTCTGGTTTGTTTTTTTTTTTGGTAGGCCTGTATTGCTATGAACTTCCCTCTCAGGACTGCCTTTACTGTGTCCCATAAGTTTTGGGTTGTTGTCAGTTCATTTTCATTTGTTTCAAGGAACTTTTTGATTTCTTCCCTAATCGCGTCCTTGACCCATTCATTGTTTATTAGCATGCTATTCAGTCTCCATGATTTTGAGTGTCTTGGGGTTTTTTCCTTTGGGTTGGTTTCTAATTTCAGTCCCTTGTGGTCAGAGAAAATACTTGGTATGATTTCAATTTTCTTGAATTTGTTGAGGCTTGTTTTGTGTCCTATCATATGGTCTATTTTTGAAAATGTTCCATGTGCATTTGAAAAGAATGTGTATTTAGCTTCTTTGGGGTGAAGGGTCCTATATATATCAGTTAAGTCCATTTCTTCTAGGGCATTGTTCAATGCCACAGTGTCTTTGCTGATATTTTGTTTGGAGGATCTGTCCATTTTTGACAGTGGGATGTTGAAGTCCCCTACTATAATTGAGTTGCTATCAATGTCTTTCTTGAAGTCCTCCAAGATTTTCTTTATGTATTTGGGTGCTCCTGTGTTGGGTGCGTATATATTTACAATATTTATGTCTTCTTGGTGGATTCTGCCCTTGAGTATTATAAAGTGTCCTTCTGGGTCTCTCTTTATGGCCCTTTTTTTGAAATCTATTTTGTCTGATATGAGTATTGCTACCCCAGCTCTTTTTTCTTGTCCGTTTGCTCTAGTCCGTTTAACTAGTTTTCAGCCCTTCACTTTCAGTCTGTGTAAGTCTTTTGTCCTGAGGTGGGTCTCTTGTAGGCAACATATGTGTGGGTCATGCTTTCTTATCCATTCCGCTATTCTATGTCTTTTAATTGGAACATTTAATCCATTTACGTTTAAGGTAATTATTGATAGGTACTTATTCATTGCCATTTTTTTTGTACCTTTGTTCCTCACTCTCTCTCTTTCCCTTCCTTTCCTTAAATCAGTCCCTTTAGCATCTCTTGCAGAGCTGGTTTGGAGGAGGTGTATTCTTTTAGACTTCTTTTGTCTGGGAAACTCCTTATTTGGCCATCTACCTTGATTGAGAGCCTTGCTGGGTAGAGTAGTCTTGGTTGCAGGCCTCTGGTTCTCATTACTTGGAATATTTCTTGCCATTCCCTTCTGGCTTGGAGTGTTTCCATTGAGAAGTCAGCTGCTAACCTTATCGGGGTGCCCTTTATGTTACTTCCTGCTTCTGCCTCGCTGCCTTTAAGATTCTCTCTTTGTCTTGGAATTTTGCCATTTTAATGATGATGTGTCTTGAAGTGGGCCTGTTAGGGTTCCTTTTGATTGGGACTCTCTGTATTTCCTGGATTTGTGTGGCTTTTTCTCTCATCAGATTAGGGAAGTTTTCCATCATTACTTTTTCAAACAGGTTTTCCATCTCTTGCTGCTCTTCCTCTCCTTCTGGTATCCCTATTATACGAATATTATTACGTTTCATGTTGTCCTGCATTTCCCTTAATACCTCTTCATTCTTTCTGAGCCTCTTTTCCTGTTCTTGCTCTTTTTGGGTGCTTTTTTCAACCTTGTCCTCCAGCTCGCTGATCTGATCCTCTGCCTCATCGAGCCTGCTTTTGATTCCTTCTATTGTGTTCTTCAGTTCAGATATTGTATTCCTCATTTCCTCTTGGCCCTTGTGAATAACTTCTATTTCCTGTTTCATGTTGACATAGTTTGCCGTGAGTTCATTATAGTTTCCCTGTAGTTTCTGGTAATTTTCTGTGAGCTCATTGAGTTTCTCAAGTTTCTTGAGCTGCCTGATAACATATGCTTTGAACTCAATATCTGATAGCTGGCTTGCCTCTGTTTCATTTATCATTCTTTCTGGGGCTTCCTCCTTTCTTTTCATTTGGGGATTGTTTCTTTGTCTTCCCATTGTTTGTGGGATTCTTCTTGCTAGCCTGTGATTCTTAAATTGATCTGTCAAGTTCTCTGGAGCAGGGACGTTAATTTTGTGTCACTGTCTCTGTTTTGGGGGCTGACTCTTGTCTGGGTCCCACTCTATTCTCTTCAGAATTCCAGGTTTTAATGTCTCACCTGTGGATAAAGAAGAGTGAGGAAGGGAGAAAAGGAAGGAAAAGAAGAGGAAAAAAAGGAAAAAGAAAGATAAAGAAAAAATAATACTAAAATAACATAAAAAGATAGTAAAAAATAAGAAATAAAAAGAAGTGAAAACTAGGAATACTAAATGAAGGGAAGGTAGAAGGAGTTAAAAAATATAGAAGGATAGACAGGAAGAAGGGTGGGGAGAAACAAACAAAGAAACAAAGAGAAAACAAAAGAAAGAAAAAAAAGACTTCTGTTGGCTGGCTTTAACAGTGTCTGGTCAGGGCTGCTCCTCCAGTCCTTCTGTCTGCGACAGGCTGGGAAGATATCAGGTTTCCTTTACTTTCTTCCTGAGCTTCACTCTTAGCTGCTGTCCTGCCTCCAGCTGAGTTGCTAGGAATTCGCAGCACCTCTTCTGGTCTGCCTGACCTCCACCCTGAGTCAGAGTTTGTGAGGTCTGTGTCTCCCCTCAGTGGGGCTCGATGGTGCTCTTCTGTTTTTCTCCCACGAAGGGAGTCTGCACCGCGGGTCTCCGATCACAGTGGCTGGGTTGTGTCTCAGGCCCTCCAGGAGTGAGCTCCATGCTTTTTGGCACTGTCTTGTATTTTCTATTTCTATGATGAATTTCTCACCATGTTCATCTTTCTTGAGTTTAATGAGTATCTTTATGACCATTTCTTCATTAAGAGTTTTTCTGAGGTTTTATCTTGTTCTTTTATTTTAAACATATTCCTTTGTTTCTTAATTTTGCTCTACTCTTTGTGTTGTTTTCCATGCATTACATAAAACAACCTCCTTTTCCAGCAATAAAGGAGTTATCTTGTGTAGGAGATAAACCTAATCATTCACTTTGCCCTAGGTCTTGGTTGTCTCTTTACAACCATTCAGTGTTGTAAAGCAAGAATCTCAGTCAGTGCCTATATTCAGGCTGAATGTTGCCTGACTCTCAGCAGCACTTTTTAAAGTATGCAAATATATACAGTCCTGTGGATCCAGATAATCTCTAAAATTGTGGCTCCAGGTGACTGTATAAAATGTTTTTAGGATATATCTTTGATCTTCAGTGAGGCAGAGCAAAAAAGCCTAGGTGGCATCTACTGGCTGATATTCCCTGAGAGCAGCTTTATAGGCTCCTAGATATGTAGCAAAACAGAATCTGTGCCCTTATGCTAAAGCTCCAAAAGAAGAAAATTGGTCTCTTTCACAAAAAGGATGGGAGTGTTTTTCAGTCTCCTGTCTGTTCAGTGTCTTGGGAAATTAACCTACCAAGAACTGTCTCTGTGATTGTTAAACTCTCTTAGACTCAGAAATGCAAGCCCCTCCTGACCACTAAAGCCAGGAAACACAGAGAAATCCCTTGGGTAGCAACCACAGAAACTTAGGCACTAAACGTAAAAGCAAAGGTTCTAAATGTGTATAGGAGCTCTTCTTTGTGAGATAATAGCACTTAAGAGCATAGCAGAAGGAGAGTGTAAAAATGGTACCTGTCAGCTGGAGTAAGGCAGAGGGAGATAATAAACAAAAGATAGTACCTGCCTAGGAATATGCCTATAATTTTTTTAAAGGTGCCTTCTGTGGTAGGGTAAGTGGTGCCTTTGAGAGGACTGAGGGGAGGAAATGGCATATGCCAGAACAGAAAGAATAAAATGAAGGTGTCAGCTGGATAGAGCAAGGCAGTGGGAGTGTGCGGAGATGACACCTGTCAGTCTTCATCACTGAAGAGTATTCCAGCAGGTTCTTGGATGTGTGTGCCCAGTTAGATGCCTTCCCCTTGGGCTGATGCTTTAATATAAGCAAATGAGCCTCTTCCACTTAAAGCCTGTTGTGATCATCTTTTCTAAGCTGGGTCTTGGGTCTTGAGCTGATTGTCAGCTTGCTCTTGTCTTGTAAGTCTGGTATATATTTGAGGTCTGTCTGGAAAAAGTCCAGCCATTGTTACTATAAGGAGAACAGTTTGAGTGACATGGATGTAACCTGGCAGCCAAGATGAGTGGACTGGAATGTGCATCCACGAACCATGGTGACTTCACTGTACTAGTCAGTGGGGGCAGGAGACGCCGTTGAGTGAGCATGTGTACTGAGTGGTCATCACACTCAAAATGACTGAGTGAGTAGAGCAATCAATCTATATCACATTTTGTGTTGAGTTCAAACATTCCTTCACAGAAACTATAAGTATGATTCAGAAGCCCACATCTATGGGCAACTGGTGATTAGTAGCTTCATCATGACAATGCACCTGCTCATGCATCATGTCCTGTGCAGAGTTTTTTTGTGAAGCATCAAATCACCCAGGTGACTCAGCCTCCCTACAGCCCAGATTTGGTGTCCTGTGACTTCTGGCTTTTCCTAAAACTAAAATCACCTTTGAAAGGGAAAAGATTTCAGACCATCAATCAGATTCAGGAAAATATGATGAGGTAGCTGATGGCAGTTGGGAGAACTGTGTAAAGTTCCAAGGTGCCTGCTTTGAAGGGGATTGAGGCATCATTGTCCTTTTTAAAACAATGTTTCTTGTATCTTGTATCTTCTGCAATAAATGTCTCTATTTTTCATTTTACATGGCTGGAATACCTTAAGGACAGACTTCATAGACTCTGTTGGTTTTCAAATCTAAATATTTTGAGGGCTCATCTCTCAGGTACAGGTGATAAAATTTTGAGTGCTTGATGCTGGGTTTAAACTTTGTGCTCCTCAGATAGAAGCTCTGGATTCTGAGTTACTTCCTGATTATGAGTTGTTGCGCTAGGCGTGGGGTTAATGGTGAGATTGTGTCCCCACTTCTGCTATCCACTTCTATGTGTGTGTTTCCTAATTTTCTAATTTGTAGATGTTGCTCAGTCAGGTTTAGGCATTTTTCAGAAGAAATTATTGCATATGTGTTTATGGATTTGGTGTTTATGGGAGGAGGTGAATTCAAGATCTTCCTACATTCCTTCCTTCCTGGGCTTTTCATATATGAACTTACTGTGTTATGGCAGTTTCTACCTATTCTTATTTTGTTTAGTGTTTTATTATGAAAGTATGTTTAATTTTGCTTATATTTTTGCATACATTAAGGTGATCATGTGTTTTCTTCCTTTTTTCTGTTAATGTGTTATACTACATCATCAACATTTCAACTTAAACTATCTTTGCATTCCTGGAACAGATTTTACTTGGTGATGGTGCATGATATTTTAAATATCCTATTGGAAATGATTTGTTAGTATTTTGTTGAAGATTTTTCATGAATAGTCATCAAGGATGTTGACATGTAGTTTTATTTTCTGGTAGCATTTTAGTCTTGCTTCAATGTCAGGGTAGAGCTGGGATTGTAACATGAGTTTGGAATTGCTCCTTTCTCTTCAATGTTTTAGAAGACTTTGACAAGAGTTGGTATTCATTTTTCTATAAATATTTGGTAAAATTCACCAATGAAGCCGTCTTGATCTCTCCCTGTCACTATGGGCTGACTTTCTACAGGGAAACACCTTCACCGATCAGTCTTGCTAGAGGTTCTGGAGACTCTCAAGCTTTATCTCATGATGCATTTTCCCCCCTGGGCATGTATGTGTGACTATATTCTAGTATTTAGAGTTGCCTTAACTATCATTTTCCCATGATCACCACAACTCCTCAGAAGCTTTTAGTTTCAGTTTCTATTATATTCCTTTTACTAATCTGATGCCTCTTTGAGAATTGTAGATTCATTGCTCTTCAAATGTGCCACTGTTCTCACTTCTCTTTTCAGAAGCCTCCCACCTGGTATCCAAACTATGCCATTGATTCCATCATCATTCAATGTCAGGAAAGATAGAAACTCCTTGATTTGGGACCCTCAGACAAGTCAGAAGTTGAATGCAAGTTTCACTCTTCTCTGTCTATTCCGAGGGAGAAAGGAGGAATTGGTAGGTTTCCTTCCAAGCACAAGTCACCATGCATTATAAAGGGAGGAGCAAAGACAGGCAAAAATGCTACCACTTTTTGGTATTTTCTTTTGGTCACATGCTCACTTAGTCCTGAGTTTTCTTAACTGGTTTTTAGAGTTCTTACAAAGTTATTCATTTATTATTGCTTTTAACGTGATGTTTCTTTTGGGGAAATAAGAGCCTGGATTTTTCTAATCAATCATCTGACTCTACCTCCAAATAATTTCTTTATGATTCTATTTTATCTCCTTTATTGGCTTACTAGTGGAAAAATTCTTTTGTATAATTTTAGAGTTTTCTTAAGGGTTTATAATATATACCTTTAATGTATCAGAGTCTATCTTCAAGTGATATTATACCACTTCACTAATAATACAGAAACCTTATAATAATATATTTCCAATTCTTTCTTCCCAGCCTTTGTGGTACTGTTGTACATTCATGTAACTAAACATAAGGTTTGGTTTCTTTATGGAATACTTTTATTTAGAAGAAGACAGGTAAATACAGACTCTTTAATGTCTTAATTTTTCTAAGACTCACTCCTGTTTTTTCTCAGAAGCCTTTTGTTTTTACTGTATTTCTCTGCCAATCATATTTTGTGCTCCAAACATTTGAATATGGCTTCAGAGTGGATGGAAACTACGCTAACCTCCTCCTAGTGACAAACCAGAATTACAACAAATTATAAACAATCAACTTGAATAACCACCTGAAGAGCACCTGAACAGAAATCTTAAAGCTAAGTAACTACAAAAGAAGTCACATAGAGACTGGTAAGATGAGTGGAGATGTGCAAAGAGCTGGCCCTGTACCTATGTGTGGCAGTTGAGAATCTGAAGGGATATCTGAACTATGAAGCTCCCTCCTGAAAATCAAAGGGTCTCAACCCAACTTCAGCTCTTGAGCCCAGAACACCAGAGCTGGAGAGGAGACCAAATGATATCTCACTGTAAAAACCAATGGGTATTCTGTCTACCAGGGAGAGAAAAGAGTCTGCTAGAAACTTGGGTGCCCTCTTAAAAGGCCACTGTTCAATATCTCATTCTCACTCACCCAGGGCTCCAGCCAAGGGAAGGTAACTCAGACCAATGAAGTCATAAAAACAAAACATAAAACTGGGTTGCATGATCCTGAGAAGAGAACTACATGGGCAACAACCAAAATTCCTGTGCTAAGTCCCTGTCCCACACTGCTCACAGATACCATTTTTCCTGGATAAGCATATCTCTCAATATAACTGAAGTCTGGGCAGGCGGGAAGGTTGCACTAACCTCATCCTCCTGACTCCCAGAGGCTTCACCCTGCTGAGCTCATGCTTTGCAGAAAAATCTGCTGGGTGCACCCAACATGGACCTGTGCTGTGGTCTTTCTTCAGGAGCTCTTGTCGAAGACTAGGGCAAAGACTGATGGTGTGGCCACCTATTGAGTGGGAGAAATATTTGCAAATATTTACAAACATATCATCAAAGAGATGATAACATTCCCATGTTCATTGCAGCACTATACAAAAGAGACAAAATGTGAAAGTATCTTAAATGTGTATCTACAATTGAATGAATAAAGAAAATGGGTGGGGCACAGGGGATGGGTGGGGGTGAATAGAGATCACTGTACTAGAACAAAAATTTTCAAAAAGAAATTTTGCGAGAGTTCCAGCCAAGATGGAGGCATAGGTAGAAACTCTTCACTTCCTTGCACAACAAAAAGGAGGATAACAACCAATCTAAAATCAATAATCAACCAGAAATGCCAGAAAAATCAAACAGCATGGAACTCTGACAACCAAGGAATTGAAGAAACAGTCAACTAGACCAGCCAGACTGGTAGGAGGGAGATGAGGGAGACAGGGCAGATGGGCAGACAGAGAGAACCCTCAGCAAGGTGGTAGACCATGTGGGCCGGGCTGGCAGAAAGGACCACAGTGAAGTGGTGTAACACGTGGACAGAGCTGACTGAATGGGAAACAGACTCAGAGTTGACTGTGGACTATGGTGGGGGTTGCCACAGTGGGAGAAACTCCCAGGCTCACACGAGAGAGTTCATTGGAAAGTGGGGTGAGAGCTGAGTAAGTGAGCTGCATTGTTCCCTCTCTGACCACTCCCCCATAGACAGCACCACAATGCAGCAAAGAGGGTTGCCCTGCCGTGGTGAATATTTAAGGCCGCACCCCCTTACAACTTAACAGGTGTGCTGAGACAAAGAAATATGGCCCAAATGAAAGAACAGAGCAAAACTCCAGAAAGAGAGCTAAGCGATGAGGAGATAGCCAACCTATCTGTTGGAGAGTTCAAAGCCCTGGTAACCAAAATGTTTATGGAACTCATTGAGCTTTGTCATAAAATGAAAGAACAAATGAGGGATACCAAAAGTGAAATAAAGCAAAATATTCAGGGAACCAATAGTGACAGGAAGGAAACCAGGACTCAGATCAATGATTTGGACCAGAAGGAAGAAATAAACATTCAACCAGAACAGAATGAAGAAACAAGAATTCAAAAAAATGAAGGCAGGCTTAGGAACCTCTAAGACAACTTGAAACATTCCAATATCCGAATTATAGGGGTGCCAGAAGGAGAAGAACAAGAGCAGGAAATTGAAAACTTATTTGAACAAATAATGAAGGAAAACTTCCCCAATCTGGTGAAGGAAATAGACTTCCAGGAAGTCCAGGAAGCCCAGAGAGTCCCAAAGAAGTTGGACCCAAAGAGGAATACACCAAGGCACATCATCGTTAAATTACCCAATATTAAAGATAAGGAGAGAATCTTAAAAGCAGCATGAGAAAAGGAGACAGTTACCTACAAGTGAGTTCCCATAAGACTGTCAGCTGATTTCTCAAAAGTAACCTTGCAGGCAAGAAGGGGCTGGAAAGAAGTATTTGAAATCATGAAAGGCAAAGGACCTACATCCAAGATTACTCCATCCAGCAAAGCTATCATTTAAAATGGAAGAGCAGATAAAGTGCTTTCCGGATAAGGTAAAGTTAAAGGAGTTCATCATTACCAAGTCCTTATTATATGAAATATTAAAGGGACTTATCTAAGAAATTGAATAAGATCAAAAACTATGAACAGTAAAATGACAACAAACTCACAACTATCAACAACTGAACTTAAAAAAAAAGAAAAAAATGAAAACAAAAACTAGGAAAACAACTAGAACAGGAACAGAATCAGAAAAATGGACATCACATGGAGGATTTTCAGTGGGGAGGTGGAGGGGAAGAATAGGGGGGAAAGTACAGGGAATAAGAAGCATAATTAATAGGCATAAAATAGATGGGGAGAGGTTAATAATGGTATAGGAAATAGAGAATTCAAGGAACTTATATGTACAACCCATGAACATGAACTAAGCTGGGTGGGGGGGAATGCTGGAGGGTTAGGGGGTGCAGGGTGGAGGGAGGATAAAGGGGGAAATTTGGAAAAACTGTAATAGCATAATCAATAAAATATACTTAAAAAAGAAATTTTGCCATTGATTTATTTCTCATTTTCTACAAAGCAGACTTTTTTTAGTAATAATAGAAACAATTTATTAAGCAATTAAATGTGTTAGTCAGTGTTATGTTAAAAAAGAAAATGTAGTATATACAAGCAATAATATATTATTTAGCCAATAAAAAAAAGAAGTTCTGCAATATTTGACAACATGCATAAACCTTAAGAACATTATGCTAAGTGAAACAAACCAATTACAAAAAGACAACTACTACACAATTTGCTTATATGAGGTGTCTAAAATAGTCAAGTTCATAGAATTAAAGAGTAAAAATATTCCCATGGTTTAGGGGAGGGGAAATGAGGAATTACTATTCATTGTGTATAAAGTTTCCGTTAAACTAGATGAATAAGTTATAGAGGTCTGCTGTACAACTCTGTACTATAGTCAACAATATTGTGTTGTATACTTAAAATTTTGTTCAGAGTAGATTTCATATTATATGTTCATATCACAATAAAATAAAAAGTTTAAACATAAATGTACAACACAAAGAGTGAATCCTAATGTAACTTATGGTCTTTAGTTAAAAATAATACATCAATGTTGTGTCACCAATTATAACAAATGTACCACATTAATGCAAGTTTTTAATAATAAAACTTTTGGGGCCTGGACTATATGGGAATGTTATGTAAACTCAAAAATTAAATCTATCAATATTTTTTAAGTTTTTAAGTTTTTAAATTTTTAAAAATATTTTCTTTATGTATTTTTAGAGAGGGTAAGGGAGGGAAAAGAGAGGGAGAGAAACATCAATGTGCAGTTACCTCTTGCATGCCCTCTACTGAAGATCTTAGCCTGCAACTCAGGCATGTGCCCTAGACTGGGAATTGAACTGGCGACACTCTGGTTCACAGGCCGGCACTCAATCCACTGAGCCACAGCAGCCATGGCTAAATTTATCAATCATTTTTAAAAAAACAAAAAATAAAAGCATTTAGGGCCCTGGTTGATGTGGCTCTGTTGGTTGGAGTATCAACCAATAAACTGAAAGGTCATGGGTTTGATTCCTGGTTAGGGCACGTACTTAGGTTGTAAGTTTGTCCCTGGTAGGAGTGTGTGCAAGAGACAACCAATCAATGTTTCTCTCTCATACTGATATTATTTCCTTCCCTCCCTGTCTCCCTCCCTTTCCATCTCTCTAAAATCAATAAGCATGGCCTCAGGTAAGGATGAAAACTTTTTTTTTTAAAGCACTTAGGGATAATAATCAGAATTTTATGACAACAAATTGGACAACCTAGATAAAATAGAAAAATTGTTAGAAACCCAGAAACTACCAAAACTGACTCAAGAAAAATAGAAAATCTGAATAGACCTATAACAAGTAAAGAGATTAAATAACAATTTTTAAAAACTGCCAGAAAAAAAAATAGTCCCAGGTCCAGATGTCTACATTGGTAATTTCTAACAAAAATTTTAAGAATTAACATCAATTTTTATAAACTCTTAAAAATAGAAGAATAGAAAATCTTAACAACTCATCTCTTAAGACCAGTACTAACGATACAAAACCAAAGACAACACAAGTTAAAACAAACAAATGAACAACAAAAAAAAAAACCCCACAAAAAACTACAGACCACTAACTCTGTGAAATAAACATAAAAATCCTCAGTAAAATTCTAGCAAACTGAATCCAACAGCATATCAAAAGGATAATATACCATGACCAAGTAGAGTTTATCTTAGGAATGTAAAGTTGATTCAACATACAAAGATCCATGTAATACATTATGTAATAAAATAAAGTACAAAAACCACACATCATCTCAATAGACACTGAAAATGTGTTTGACAATTGAACACACTTTCATTATAAAAACATTCAATAACCTAAGAATAAAATGGAACTTCCTGAACTGAAAAAAACCCTCTATTAAAAACCCACAAATAAGATCATACATTTTTTCAACTTCCAGTATCATTTATTTTTCCTAGAATCCAGATATAATTAACTATAGCAAGACAGTGCTCAATACTATTTAGGCCTCATTTTAAGCTCTTTAAACTAGCTCATTATTTGTAAATGTGAATTCACATTTTAGTAAAAATGGAAACTAGAATTTGACATTAACAAATTTACTCAATATTGATGTTAACTACAAAATTTTAATGAAACACGTGGACTTTAATATACCCGAATTTGGCTTTTATAAACTAGCTTAGACATAAACAGTTACTTTATCTGTCCTAACCTATTTAGTGTTTCACCAGAGCCCCTCCCACGGCTTTTACTATGTAAAGAGATTCCTTCCCTTAGGACAAAGTGAAAAAGTTCCCACCCAGAAAAGAAAATAAAAACCCTAACAGAATCATCCAACTCTGAATCATCATCAGATATAATAACAGAAATAGGTTATGGGCTACTCTTAAGTCTTTTAACCTAAATATAAAAGTAAGTTACAGTGTTGACCAAAAGAACACACAAGTTTCTTACTAAACTTTGTTTTAATGGGTCTCAAAATTCTGTGACAGATTTTGGTCAAGTTGTTTCCATTAAAAAGTACTGATTTTAAAAACTAATAACTTAAAAACTGCCACAGACACACAAAACAAATGGTCCACAAAATACTTTCCTTTCTTTCTGAAAGTTTTACAATGCATTGTAATCATTAACCAGTCCTTTACTATTAAACTTAAGTGGCCAATTGAGACCAACAGTTCTGAGACTGTTCTTCTACCACTGATTAAGACTCGGGTGGCTGATGTTGGGGATAATATTCATTTAGCCTTCTGAGCTTTCTGGGCAGACTCGGTGATGGCCAACTCCAGCTGCCTTCTTGTACAGTTGCTCACACCAGCAGCAACTGTCTGTTTCATGTCACAAACAGCAAAGCATCCCAGAGGAGGATAGTCAGAGAAGCTTTCAACACACATGGGCTTGCCAGGAACCGTACTGATGATGGCAGCCTCACCAGATTTCAGAAACTTTGGGCCATCTTCCAGCTTCTTCCCAGAGCAATGATCAATTTTCTCCTTCAGCTCAGCAAATTTGCAAGCAATATGAGCTAGGCGACAATCTAGAACAGGTGCATATTGCAGCACTTATGTGCCCTGGATGGCTGAGGATAATCACCTGAGCTGTGAAACCAGCTGCTTCCATTGGTAGGTCATTTTTGCTGTCACCAGCCACACTGCCACAACGAACATCTTTGACAGACACATTCTTGACATTGAAGTCTACATTGTCCCCAGGAAGGGCTTCACTCAAAGCTTCATGGTGCATTTCAGCAGACTTTACTTCAGTTGTAACATTGACTGGAGCAAAGGTGACCACCATGCCAGGTTTGAGAACACCAGTCTCCCTTCAGCCCACATGGATAGTACCAGTACTACCAATTTTGTAGACATCCTGGACAGGCAGACACAGAGGTTTGTCAGTTGGATGGGTTGGTGGCAGGATGCAACCCAGAGCTTCAAACAGTGTGGTTCCACTGGCATTGCCATCTTTATGGGTGACTTTTCATCCCTTGAACCAAGGCACGTTAGCACTTGACTCCAGAATGTTGTCGCCATTCCAACCAGAAATTGGCACAAATGCTACTGTGTCAGGACTGTAGCCAATTTTCTTAATGTAGGTGCTGACTTCTTTAACAATTTCCTTGTATCTCTTCTGGCTACAGGGCAGCTCAATAAAATCCATTTTGTTAACACCAATAATCAGCTGTTTCACACCCAGTGTGTAAGCCAGAAGGACATGCTCATGGGTCTGCCCATTCTTGGTGATACTTGCTTCAAACTCAACAACACCAGCAGCAACAATCAGGACAGCACAGTCAGCCTGAGATGTCCCTGTAATCTTGTTTTTAATAAAGTCTCTGTGTCCTAGGGCATCAATGATGGTCACATCATTCTTGCTGGTTTTGAATTTCCACAGGGCGATATCAATGGTGATACCACACTCATGTTCAGCTTTCAGTTTATCTAAGACCCAGGCATACGTGAAGGAGCCCTTCCGCATCTCAGAAACCTCATCAAATTGTTGTTGTTGGTGGTTCTTTTGTCAATCCACCACATTTGTAGCTCAGATGGCCAGTAGTGGTAGACTTGCCGGAATCTATGTGTTCAATGACCACAATATTGATGTGAGTCTTTTCCTTTCCCATTTTGGCTTTGACTTAGTGGTGGTTTTCTCAACACCTGTGTTCTGGCAGCAAACCGGTGCAAAAAAAAGAGATAAAATCATACTTAAAGGTGTAATACTAAAAGCTTTTGCCTTAAGATCAGTAACAGGGAAAGGATGTTTGTTCTTACCACTTCTATTACAAATTGTATTGCAATACCTAGCCAGTCCAGTAAGGTAAGAAAAGTAAATAAAAGATATACTAATGGAACAAAAAGACACAAAACTATCTTTATGTGCAGATGACATTATTTTATATTTCAGAAATCATAAGGAATTCATACACACACAGACTATTAGAGCTAACAAAGCAGTACAGCAAGGTTGTCAAATACTAGATAAATACTTTTAAAAATCATTTTTCTGTACACTATCAATGAACAATCTTAAAGTAAAACTTAGAAAACAAATACATCAAACAGATAGCTGGGAAAAAGCTTAAAATAAATAAAAGATTTACACACTAGAAAACTACAAAACATCATTAAAAGATGTATATAAAGAATCCCCAAATAAATAGATACCCTGTGTCAATGAAAGGAAAGTCTTAATAAGATGGCAATATTTTCCAAATTGATCCACAGATTCAACACAATATCTATAAAAATGTCAGGTCCTTGTTTAAAGACATTGACAAACTGATCTTAAAAAACCAAATGGACACTTAGGCTGCTTCTAGCACTTGGTTATTGTAAATAATGCTGCTATGAACACTGGGGTGCATAAGTTCTTTTGAATTGGCTATTCAGGATCCTTAGGATATAATCAAAGCACTGGGATCACTGGATAAAAGGCAGTTTTTATCTTTAGGTTTTTGAAGAAATTCCATACTGTTTTCCACAGTGCTTGCACCAGTCTGCATTCCCCCCAACAGTATACTAGGGTTCCCTTCTCTCCAAAACCATGCTAGCACATTATTTGTTGATTTGTTAATGATGGCCATTCTGACCTGTGTGGAGTGGTATCTCATTGTCATTTTAATTTGCATTTCTTTAATGGCTAGTGGTATTGAGCATCCTTTCATGTCAATGAGCCCCTGTATGTCCTCCTTGGAGAGGTGTCTGTTCAGATCCTTTGCCCATTTTTTAATTGGATTGTTTGTCTTCTTGGTGTGGAGTCATGTGAATTCTTTGTATATTTTGGAGATCAAACCCTTGTCCAAGGTATCATTGGCAAATATGCTAAGTGAAATAAACCAAGCGGTGAAAGACAAATGCCATATGATTTCACCTATAAGTGGGACCTAATCAACAAAACAAATGAGCAAAATAAAATTAGAGACTTGGAAATAAAGAACAAACTGACAGTGGCCAGAGGAGGGGAGTGGGGGATAACAGGGAAAGAAGAGGAAAGGACAAGCAAAGGAACACAAATAGAGGACACATAGGCATGGACTATGTGGGTGATTGACTATGGGGGTGGGGGGCCCGAGGCAGGGGAGAACAACAGGGAAAAAGGCAGGACAACTGTAACTGAACAAGAATTAAAAAAAAATCAATGGAAATGGAAGTCACCTGGAATAGACAGAACAATACTCTAATGTAAAAACAAGGTATGAGGACTCATACTTTCCAATTTCAAAAGTTAGTACAAAGCTATTGCAGTCGATACAGTGTTGTACTGGCATAACAATAGACATATAAATAAATAGATTAAAACTGAAGGTTCAAAAATCAACTCATTCATTTATGGTCAACTAATATATTTTTAAAAGATTTTATTTATTTATTTTTGGAGAGGAGGAGGGAGAGAGAAGAGAGACAAAGAAACATCAATGTGCAGTTGCCTCTCACATGCTCCCCCACTAGGGATCTTGCCTGCAACCCAAGCATGTGCCCTAGACTGGGAATTGAGCCAGCAAGCCTTTGATTGACAGGCCAGCACTCAATCCACTGAGCCATACCAGCCAGGGCTATGATCAACTAATTTTTTTTTAAAGATTTTATTTATTTATTTTCAGAGAGAGGAGAAGGGAGGGAGAAAGAGCAATGTATGGTTGCCTCTCACATGGCCCTCATTGGGGACCTGGCCCTCAACCCAGGCATGTGCCCTGATTGGGAATCGAACCGGGACCCTCTGGTTCCCAGCCCGTGCTCAATCTACTGAGCTACACCAGCCGGGCAATGATCAACTAATTTTTGATCATGGTGACAAGACAATTCAATGAGGAAAATAATAATCTTTTTAAAACTTTAAAAAAATTATTTTTCAATTACATTTACATTCAATATTATTTCTTATTAGTTTCAGGTGTACACCATAGTGGTTAGCTAATCACATACTTTATAAAATGATCCCCTCCAATATTTCAATTACCCACTAGGCACCATACAAAGTTATTATAATATTATTGACTGTATTCCCTATTCTGTATTTTATATCCTCATGCCAGAGGGGAGGCAGTTTGGGGGATGAGTGAAAAAGTAAAGGGATTAAGAAGTAAAAATAGTAGTAACAATAGTCTTTCTGACAAATGATTCTGGAATACCTGTATACCCACATGAAAAGAATAAAGTTGAACACTTACCTTACAGTATATATGAACATTAACTTAAAATGAATCAATAACTAAATGTAAGAAATAAAACTCTCAATTCTTAGGAAAAAGTATAGCTGTAAATTGTGATGTTGGCTTAGACAACACTATTTATATACAGCAAAAAAATGCAAGCAACCAGATTAGCCAAAGAACATATATATATAGACCATGGGCACAGAAAACAGTGTGATGATGGCCAGAGATGGGGGGCTGGGACTGGGGACTGGCTGAAGGTGGGTAAAGGGGGAAAATGGGAGACACCATAATAGTGTCAACAATAAAAAAAAGGCAACCAAAGGAAAATTTAACCAAATAAACTGAATTTCATCAAAATTTAAAAGTTGTGTTTCAAAAGATGCCATCGATAACTGAAAAGACAACTTATTTAAATAAGAAAAAATATTTGCATATCATATATTTGTTATTGGTCTAGTATGAGAATATGTATGTACTAGCACATATTGCAAAGGGGGATATGGGAAGAGGAGCACTCTGGTGGTATATTTCTCATTGCACTGCATTTTGACATGATAAGATAACATGCTACTGTTTCTTAGCATTGATTTGAATTTCTTTGAAATTTAGTACATGAACAATATCTATAAATATTCTCAAATATTTTAAAATTATGCCTAATCTCAGTTTGGGAGAAAGTTCAAACTTTAATTACTCTTTTTAAATCTATGCTCATGATCTAATTATTTGTTTGCTTATATGTATAGGTTTCCAAAATGTATCAGTTATACCTGTCAATTCTGTTGGTCATTGCCTTAATTACTGTTTCTATTTAGTGTACGTGGAAGTTCTTAACTATTTTATATATCTTCTATATTATATTCCTTTGACCTTTATTTTTTAATATCAATACTGCAACTTGATCTTTGCTTTGTTATTATTTTCCTGATACATCCCTTTCCCATACTTTAGTATCAACTTTTCTACATCATTTTTATTATGGCATATCTCCTCTCTTATTAGTAAGTATAATTTTGATAGTTGTAATACTAACATTTAGTGAGTATTTGCTATATAATAAGCACAGATATAAAAGCTTTACAAGCATTTTTAGACATTTAACTGTTGTAAGTTAACCCAAATTAATTGTGTAGCATTCCAGGTACAAGTAGTCCAATACTTATATGGAGGCTCTCCTCCTTTTAGTTGTCAGGGGTGTGGCTTCATCTTCAGGGTCTTGATTGCTTGACCTTGTACCTGTAATCCCAACAAGAAAGGATAAAGAATACAAATTTTAGGGCTCATTTCTTCTCTATAAGTGTATAAGCTGAAATTTTCATACATCACTTTCTCATACCTCTTATCAGCCAGATATGAGGCATAATGTCTCATCTGACGGTAAAAGGAGTCTGGAACTGGTCTTTATGTTGGAAGGCTATGACTCTAGTTAAAAATGTGTTCAGTTATTGCAGGAAAAAATAAGAACAGATATTGAAGAACTCATAGATGTATCTATTAATCTTTTTCTTTCACTTTTATATCACTTTTTATTTCATTTGTATGAGATAAATTGACATACAGCACTGTATAAGTTTACAGTATACAGCAAAATGACTTGACTATATCTCTATTAATCTTAATACATATGTGATTATTATCAATCAAACATGTGATTGATAATAATCACATATGTATTATCTCTCTTTAATCCATGAGGAAACTAAGATACAAAGTTATTCAGTAACTTGCCCAAAATGCTGTTAATAATGTAGTAATTGATGCCTTTAGAATGTGAAACAATGCATTTGGATGACAAAGTTTCCACTCTTAACTAATATGCTATTTTTATTTATTTAATGGTTATTCTCCTATGTTACTCTCCTATAAAATTAGTAATGTTTTATATACCTCCACTCTTTTTCCTCCCAAATTTCTGGAATTCTGTTTCTATTTTTATTGGCATTTATACCACTACTAATATTATTGTTATTTGTTTTATAAAATTAATATGTGTAGTAACAGATGTTTCTCCTCCAAAATCTTTGCTAATCAATTTCTCTTGTATCAAAATCTATAATAGTGTCAATAATAAAAAAAATTATAAAAAGAAACCTGAATCCTCTTTGACATTGCATATTCTGATAAAAAAAGATATATAATTTTTTTACTTTAAAATATGTTTCCCTTTGGGTTTTTTATTCTTCTTTTTTATTTTTCTTCATACTGATCCTTGAGCAGTAAAATTTCTATGTCCTTAAATGTCTGAAACATTATTTCATTTTTCTCAGAAACAATATATATGGATGTAAGAAAATTCATTTAAGATACCTTATGCCAATTGGATTCCAATCAATTGTAGGAAATCTTTCTATTCTACTTGGTAACATAACTGAATTGCCTTTAGTTCATTTCCCTTGGTAATGGCGGTGGCCATGGTAATGATGGTATTGATGATAGATGTGTGTGTACAAATTATTCCTTACCACCCTGGATGATATTTTTAAATTTATAGACTTTGCCTCTTACCATATACCAAATTCTCATTTTCATTCACTGTATGTGTGTGTGTGTGTGTGTGTGTATGGTTTTGCATTTTGCCTTTAATCTCCTAAAATTCTATTTTTATATGGTAGAACTTTTAGATTTTTTCCCATTTTTCTTAAATTTAATGTGTTTTCATTCTTTATCTTTATGTTACATCCTGATATATATCCTTCGAGTCTATGACTCACTAATTCTTATTTCAGTTATGTGTAGTGTGCTAGATGGAATTCTCAGATGGCCACCAAAACTCCCACTCCCTTTTATACACACTTTCTCCCAGTTATTTAATCAAAGGGCTTTTAAGTGCTGCCGTAAGAGGATTTTGCAGATTAAATTTTATGATCTGTTGACCTTAAATTAGGAAAATTATCTTGGGTAGAATTGATCTAATCAGGCAAGTCCTTAAAAGAAGTTAAAAACAGAGGTTTTCATTCTGGCCAATGTGGCTCAGTGGACTGAGTGCTGGCCTGGAAACCAAAGGGTTACTGGTTCAATTCCCAGTCAGAGCACATGCCTTAAGAGGCAACCACAAAATAATGTTTCTCTCCCTTCCTTCCCCTCTCTCTAAAAATAAATAAATAATATCTTTAAAACAAGAAATGTAATTTTTAAAAAATATTTTATTTATTTATTTTTAGAGAGGGGAAGGGAGGGAGAAAGAGAGGGAGAGAAACAGCAATGTACGGTTGCCTCTCACTTGGCCCTCACTGGGGACCTGGCCTGCAACCCAGGCATGTGCCCTGATTGGGAATCAAACCAGGACCCTTTGGTTCCCAGCCCACGCTCAGTCCACTGAGCTACACCAGCCAGGGCAAATGTAATTTTTTAAAAAACCAGAGCTTTTCTCTTTTTGTTCTCAGGATGAGCAAATAGCTATGTTGAAAACTATGTTTGGGGAGGGATGACCTCCAGTTGCTGAAGGCTTCAGTCCTACAGACCACAAAGAAGTGAATTATTTCATCAACCTGAATGACTTAAGAGGAAGTGTTTGAGATCCAGATGAGATGGTAAAAACAGCCAACAGTACAGCTTCTTGGTTTCCACAGCAGAGGCTCCGGCTAGGCCATATTCACCAATTAAAACTATGAGATAATAAATATATATTATTTTAAAATAAGTTTGAAATTACTTGCTATGCAGTATTAAAAAAACTAATCTATTAGTATATAATTTATTAACTATACCAAATGTTTTTATAACTTAAAACATTTTACTTCAAAGGTTTCTCATGTCTTTATAACTATTCTTTTTAAGAGTCCTTACTTGATTTATAAAATCACATTGATTCACAAAGTTATTTTCTCAATATTACTTTTTGTATTTTTGAGAGTAGTAACATACCTATTTAAACAATTTTATTATTGTTTAAATTGTTGAATTGATTTTTTAACATTTCTCATTTTATTTTTGAGTTCCAGTTAATGCATTTTAAAATTTGGAGGTTTTTATGGTTTGCTAAATTTGGGCTTTGGTTTCTTTTATCCTGATGATTTTCCTTCTCTATGCATGACTTGGCCTCTTGGTAAACAGCTTCAAACTTAACTTCAAATGGACCTTCCATGAACACAGGTCATTCCAGAACTTATGAGTGACATGATCACAGATCTCAGTCAGTATAGACTTTATAAACTTGGGTATCAGTTCCATGAAGGCCATATAATTCTGGGCCCCATTCTCATATAGGTAACACATTTCCAGCCAAGTTCAAGATTTTACAGTTAACTGCCATGTTTGGCTTTTATGGCATGTCAATTCTTGGATTTTTACCCAAAATTAAATTGATATTTTCATCCTCTGACTGTCATAGGTAACATGGCACTTCCATGTCTTCCTCTCTCCCAGATAGTCATTTTTTTCTCTTCTCTGGATTTTTCTTTCCTAAAAGTTTGGGTAGGCCCTAGCCAAGTAGCTCAGATGGTTCCAGCATCATCCCCATGCTTGAAGGTTATAGGTTACATCACCGTTCCAAGCACATACAAGAAACAACCACTGGATGTATGAATAAGTAGAGCAACAAATAGATCTCTCTCTCTCTCTGTCTCATTAAAAAAAAAACAATTTTGGTAAAATATCATAATATTACAACTTTGTTTAGCCAGTACAATGTGTATTTTCCTGACTAATTTATTTATTTCCCTTTGCACCTCAAATTACAATAGGCTGTCTCTCATGCATAGACCCTTATCTAGATCCCATTCCTAACATGGGACAAGGGTTTGGTAATAAAATCCAGGAAACTTATCAGTGTTTTAAGGAAGAGATGGATCACAAAATAAAATCTCACAGTTCATGTTTTGAAAGAATGAGACTGAAATAAACCAGTCAGAGAAAGACAAGTACCATATAATTTCCCATGTATGTGGAATTTAATGAACAAAATAAACTAACAAAATAGAAACAGACTTATAGACACTGAGAACAAACTGACAGCTGTCAGAGGGAAGGGGAGTTGGGAGTTAGGTGAAAAAGGTGAAGGGATTAGGCCAAAAAAAAACCAAAACTCCTCATAGATACAGACAACAGTATGGTGATTACCAGAGGGAAAGGGAGTAGGGGAAGGTAGAAGAAGGTAAAAGGGGGATAAATGGTGATAGAAGGAGACTTGACTTGGGATGGTAAACACACAATACAATATGCAGATGATGTATTATACAATTGTACACCTGAAATAGATTTAATTTTATTAATCAGTGTCACTCCAAAAAATGAGAGTGAAAAAATCTAGGTCAATGCTACAAAAATGTTCCTGGTCTTGTATTTGGAAAAATAAAAACTTTGTTTTAATCAAAAGGAGATGTAAATTCCAAATAGGAAGTAATCTGAAAAGTTCTAAATGTTACCTTCCAGCCTTGCACAAGTTCCAGCACACAGAAAACATTTGTATATGTGTTATTGAGGAAATTTGAGGTTGGGCCATTTAAGTTTAGCTGACTGTGAAAATTCCATGTTCTTTATGGGAAACAAGCAATGGCTCTGATTCATGTTAAGGATACTAATATTGGTAGTCCCAATACCATGAATCACTGAGACCCATTATTTGATGGACACTTTCAAAACTTCTTATGTATCGTAAGTTTTCCATTTTTTTCTATCGGCTGTTATGGCTCCAGATTATGAGGCTCACAGAGTTGTGACCAAATATCACTATATAGAGCTAGGAATCAGGTAGACAATAAACACTCTAAAATACCCCATCTTTTTAGAAGTATTTACCTTTTAGGAATATATGATACACAAAAGTAGTCATGGAGACAGATAGCATTATCACAGTACAAAGAATCAATTTTTCAGTATTTGGAATTATGATGGCTATTGAGAGATCATCTGCAAAAGAGACAGAGAGATATAATAATTAGCAAATATTTTTTGATGCAAGCATGTTGACTAAAAACTTAGAAGTTCTAGTTACATTAATCAATAATAAAAATATTTCTAATTTTGGAAGGATAGTTTCTGTGGACAGAGGAAAGTGGCAGCTAGATTCCATTCATATGGAGGGAGAGTGGAAGGTGAGAAAGAAGAGCTTGTATAAACAATTCTTATAAAATGTTTGGCTTTTGAAGGGGAAGATAATAAATAGGAGGGTATGAGTGGCTAAAGAAGTTCATCTTAAAGTTTTGTTAACAGGAGGTTAAATTGAGCATATTGAAATGCTTAAAGGAGAAATAAATAGTAGAAAAGTGGAAAATAAAAATGCAAATTAAATATGAAATAATTGAATGAGCGATGGTTTTAACAATGAAGTGGGGTTTAAATCTAACCATGAGTGAGGATACTTGACTTTAGATAAAATGAATGACTTATGGATTATTGTAATAAAAGGTATAGTTAGTTATAGCAATGCAGTTATATTTATAAATTTGGTAGCTTATATGTCATCAAGAGTATACTTATCTGTGAATAATTGTGAGAAATGTCAGAACTGGAAGCTTTAAAGAGAATAAAACAATATAGAGTTAACTTCTGGGAGAACTTGACATAAAACTTAAGAGGAAAGAATGAATGAGTTGAGGAATCTGTTGACACTGTTTTTTCTGTATTAAAATTGGTGACAAATTTCTCTCTGATATGTTTTTTTTCAGTCTTCATGTGGAACAGAGAAGGTAAAATAATAGTATTAGTACAGATTTTTGTTTTAGTTAGGTATAATGAAAGAAAATCAGGACAATCAAGTTGACTATATTGGTAAGAAAGCATCTATGTGATTAGAAAGTAGACAAGGTTGATTAGAGAAAATAAATGAGAAGGGAAGAGGGTTCAGTACAGACAGTATAGAGATGAAAGCCTGGATGTCTCCATGAATTAAGTGAATAGGCACAATAATATTAACTGAAAAATAGACCTATGGAGAGACAAGAGTAGTGGTAAGGATATGAGATCATTCAAATGGTATATTAATAGCTGTAACAGTTTAGCATGATAAGAAATTCTAGAATGCAACCATAGGAAAGAGACATGAAGTTGAGGAGAAGAAAATGTTACTAGATGTGAAAAAATTAAGGAATCAAAATCTAGATTGTTGCATAGAAAATTCATGTGCACATATTAAAGTTACCCAGGGTAATGACATGACCCTATCACAAACTGCTTTTAGGTGCTGATACCAGCAGGCATCCAAGCTTTGTAAAGAAAGCAAATCATACCCAAGTTGCAGATTTTTTTTAAATTTTTTTTTAATCTTTTTTTTTTAAGATTTTATTTATTTATTTTCAGAGAGAGGAGAAGGAAGAGAGAAAGAGCAATGTATGGTTGCCTCTCACATGGTCCTCACCGGGGACCTGGCCCGCAACCCAGGCATGTGCCCCGGCTGGGAATCGAACAGGGACCCTCTGGTTCCCAGCCCGCGCTCAATCCACTGAGCTACACCAGCCGGGCTGAGTTGCAGATTTTTTTAATGAAGAAAACAACATGATGATTCAAGAGAAAAGACTTAAAAATGTCTTAATATCATCATAGAAATAAGAGAAATTTTCACATAATGAACCAAGAATAGGATGCAATCTTAAAATAAGCATGTAAAGAAGAAAAAAAGCTAGTAGTTATTAAAACTCTGGAAGCAGAAATGAAAAGCTTAAATGACCAAATTGTGAGATAAAATTGAGAAACTCCCTTAGAAAATAAAACAAAAAGATAAATAAATAGAAAACAAAATAGGAAGGAGAAGGAAATTATTAAATCAGTTTAGGAAGTATAGCATCCAAATACAGAAATTCCAGAAAGAGAAAACGTAGTAAAAGTAGGAGGAAAATGAAAGAATTCAAGGAAGAAAGCTCTCTTTATAAGTGGATGTTAAAAAATGATTACAGGACTGGATCTGAAGTCAGAACTCAGAGCGGAGAGTGAGTGAAAGCGTCTGTGAGAACATCTGTGAGTGAGAGCATACATGGAGGAGAGAGTGGGGAGTGAGCACTAGTACGCAGGAACCGCCCACCTGCAGGGCCCGGGAGTGCGGGGGTGTCGGGGAGACAAAGGCCACGGCTTTCTCAGCAGCCTGCCACCACTGCCCGGCCCAGCACTACTGGCAGAACAGAGTCAGAGTGGCTGTAGATCTACTCAGGACCCGTGAGATACCAAGGCAGTGAGAGTAGACCTGGGAAGTGCAGGCTTCAGAAACAGCACGGGGAAAACAAGCAGTCCTGCCTGAGGCTAAGGACCTTTACAGGGAGCAGGGATAGCATTCCCTTACTGCCCTGTGTTATAGTAGAGCTGAGGGGATCTTCCCAACGCCATCCGGGAAAGGTTCAGAGAGACACTTTATCTAAAATTGTCAGAGGCCCCATAAGGAAGTAGCCAGCTCTGACGGTGAGAGACTGTGTGATTTTGGGGGAGAGGGAGCATGTGGAGAACAGGACTGCGAGGGACCCGTGCTATAGTGTGGGGACCATAGAAATAGTCTTTTAAAGGGGGAGCTGAGACATACTGAGGTTTGTCAGGAACCCAGGCACACAGGCCAGTGTGCACTGGAGGGACACAGCAGCTTTGCTAACCAAAAAACTCAAGAGGCAGGGAAAATACTGAAAGGGAAGACCTAAATCAACACAGCTCACAAGCAGAGGGCAGAGCAGAGAATTTGGACTGAACCTCCTGTGAGAGAGTGGCAGGCTCAGGTTTGAAGGCAGGAGCTGAATGCCTGAGATTTGCTGCAGTCAGCCAGAGCCTGTCACAGACAGGCAAACCCAACACCCACCTGTAGGATTACAGGCTCAGCAGAACAGTGAGGTCAAGCCCAGGATTTTCCTGCTTCTTCAGGGGAAAGAAGAAAAAAGTCCTGCACCAGACACTAGATGCTACACAGCTCCTTGGGCCCCAAGTTACTAAACCCAGCAGAGCAGAGAAAGTAGAGACAGGCACAAGATGTTATATTCTCTCCTGCAAAGCTGCTTAAGATTCATTTCATGTCCTTCAAGTTTGGGTATAATAAGGCACCAGGGTTTATAATATAGTTTATTTCAAGTCTCACATATTGTTCTTCCCTTCTCTTACTCCATACTACCTCCTTCCTTCTCCTTCATTTGTTTCAAATTCTATTTTCTCTCTTGCTATGACTTGTTTCTATTCTGTACTATTACTATTGCTCCCCTCTCCAGCCTCATCAACCTTTGCTCATAGGTAGTGGATAAGGTGGTTGTTGTTACAGTTCTTTAATCTTATTTCTAGATAGTGACTATCTTTGTATTTCAAACCTCAAATTTCACTGTTCCTCTCTCCTATTCTATTTTGCCCTCCTCCTGCCCTTCCCTTCTTTAGTTTTAAATGTTAATTATTCCCTATCTTAGCTATGCTTTCACCCCTCACTTTTAGTATTCCTTCTCCCTCTATCCTCTCAAAATAACTTATCTTTTCTCTAGATAGCTCTTAAGCTCTTCTTTCTTTCCTGGTACCCTCTCATTTCCATTCCACCTATATAAATCTTAGCTCACCGGTTGTTGATATTTCTGCAATGTGGGCCATATTATTTTATATAGACAGATATAGGTATAATTTGTTGTGGTTGTCTGTTTTTTCTCTCACTAGATATATACAAATATACATATATTTTCTTTAAATTTCTATTTTAACCAATACTACACACTTTGCCTCTCTTACTCCATTCCATCTTTCCTCTTCTCTTTTTTAGTTATGAAGTAATTTCATTTTCTTTTTCTCTTTGCCTTGTCTCTTATCATTAGGCTCTTATTATTGCTTCTCCCTCTACCCTCACAAAATCCCTTATCGTTCACTTAATCATCTCATATTCATTTTTCCTTTCTTATAGGCACAAGAAAATCTTATAGACTTTCTTCTAGTCTTAATATCTTTAAACCTTTATTAATATAGGCATATTGGCTGTTGATAGTGTAATTGTGGGTGGGAGATATGTTTAAGGGCGTGGGTCTGTTTCCTGGACAGTTTGTTTTTGTTCTGGCAGCACCTGTACAACAGTATACAGGCATGGAAGGGGGAGTGACTCTCAGTCAGTCAGCCAGAGGGAAGAACCCATCAAAGAATGACCCAACAATAACCAAAACCTAATTACAGCCACATAAAAAGCATAAAGGGGAGCACAATAGCACCAAGTGCAGGTGATCAAGGAGATTGCACCATTGAGTCCCACGGATCTTCTACCACAAAGATCACACTATGAAGACAGGGATACAAAGCAGATAAATCTGCAGGAAAAAACACAATAAGACTCACTTAAAATGGGAATACAAAGAAACAACACACAATTGAAAGGAAAGGAAGAATCCTCAGAAAGACTGCTAAGTGAAATTGAGGCAATCAAACTATCAAACATTGAGTTAAAAATAATGGTTATAAGGATGCATATGGAACTCAGTGAGAACTTCAAAGAACTGCAGAGAAGCTGCAAGGAACTTAGACTGAACTACACAAGCATGAAAAGGACATAGAATCTATCCATAAGAAACAGGAGGAAATGAAGAATACAATATCTGAAATGAAGAACACAGAAGAAGGAATTAAAAGCAGGTTAGATGAAGCAGAGGATCGAATCAGTGAGCCAAAGGACAAGGTACAAAAAAATTCCCAGATAAAGTAAAAAAATTAAAAAAGACTAAAAAAAAATGAAGAGGGGTTAAGAGAAATGCAGGACAACATGAAACATAATAATATCCATGTAATAGTGATACCAGAAGGAGAAGAAGAGAAACAACGGATAGAAAACCTGTTTGAAAGAGTAATGATGGAAAACTTCCCTAAATTGACAAGAGAAAAATTCACACAAGTCCCATAAGCACAGAGGGTCTCAATCAAGAGGAACCCAAAGAGACCCACTCCAAGATATATCATAATAATATGACAAAATTCAAAGTCAAAGAGAGAATCTTAGAGGCACAAGGGAGAAACAGATAGTAACATACAAGGGAGCTCTAATAAGGTTACCAGCTAGATTCTCACAAAAACACTACAAGCCAGAAGGGAATGGCAAGGAATATTCCAAGTAATGAAAAGCAAAGGCCTGCAATCAAGACTACTCTACCCAGCAAGGCTCTCAATTAAAATGGAAGGCCAAATAAGGAGTTTCCCAGATGAGAGAAGACTGAAAGAATATACTTCCACCAAACCAGTATTGCAAGAAATGCTAAAGCGACTGCTTTAAGAAGATGAACAAAAAGAGTGAAAGAGAGTAGAGCACAGGTACAAAGGGGAAAAACAACAATGAATAAGTACCTATCAATAATAACCTTAAGTGTAAATGGATTAAATGTTCCAATCGAAAGACATAGAGTAGGTAGCTGAGTGGATTAGAAAATATATGACCCTCACATATGCTGCCTATAAGAGACCCACTACAGAACAAAAGACCTACACAGACCGAAAGTGAGGGGTTGGAAAAAACATTCCAAGAAAATTAACAGGAAAAAAGACAGTATAACAAGTACTTATGTTGGGCAAAATAGATTTCAAAACAAAGGCTGTAAAAAGAGACAGACAAAGTCACTTCAAAATACTGAAGGGAAGAACACATCAAGAAGACATAAACATTGTAAACAATATGCATCCAACATAGGGGCACCCAAATATGTAAGGGAAATATTGGAGGACTTCAAGAAAGAGATAATAACACACTTATAGTAGAGGATTTTTAACACCCCACTGTCTATAATGGATAGATCTTCCAAACAAAGAACCAACAAGGACATCATGGCACTGAAAAAAACAAAACCAAAAACAAAACAAAACACACACACACACACACAAACCCCACCCTAGATCAAATGGACTTAATGGTTATATACAGAACTTTTCACTCCAGAGAAGGAAAATACACATTCTTTTCAAACACACATGGAACATTCTCAAAGATAGGCCATATGATAGGACACAAAACAAGCCTCAACAAATTCAAGAAAATTGAAATCATATCACAATTTTTTTCAGATCACAAGGGCTTGAAACTAGAAAACAACCTCAAGAAAAAACTCAAAAACAGTCAAATACATGGAGACTGAATAACATGTTATTAAACAATGAATGGGTTAACAACAAGATCTAGGAAGAAGTCAAAAAGTTTCTAGAAACAAATGAAAATGAACACACAATAGTCCAAAACCTATGGGACATAGCGAAGGCAGTTTTGAGAGGGAAATTCATAGCAATAGAGGCCTACCTAAAAAAGATAGAAACATTTCAAATAAACAACCTACCCTACATCTACAAGAACTGGAGAAACAACAACAAACAAAGCCCAGAGTGAACAGAAGGTAGGAAATAGTAAGACCAGAGCAGAATTAAATGACATAAATACTAAAAGAACAATTCAAAAGATCAATAAATCCAGGATCTCATTCTTTGAAAAGATAAACAAAATTGACAAGCTTTTAACAAGACTCATTAATAAAAAAAGAGAGAGGATCCAAATAAATAAAACCAGAAATGAAAGAGGAGAACTAACAACCAATACCACAGAAATACAAAGGATTGTAAGAAATTAGTAAGAACAACTATATGCCAAGAAATTTGGAAACCTTGATTAAATAGACAAATTTCTAGAGACATATAATGTTCCCAAACTGAATCAAGAAGGAGAAAGCCTGAATAGACTGATAACATTTGGTGAAATTGAAACAGTTATCCAAAAACTTCCGGCACACAAAAGACATTGACCAGACTGGTTCACAAGAGAATTTTACAAAACATTAGGGGAAGAGCTAACCCCTATCCTGCTCACACTATTCCAAAAAATCCAAGAAGAAGAAAGACTCCAAAACTCTTTAATGAGGTCAGCATCATCCTAATTCCAGAACTAGATGAAGAAACAACAAAGAAAGAAAACTACAGCCCAATATTGTTGATGAATATAGATGCTAAAATCCTCAACAAAATAATGTATTGCTTGATGGCAACAACATCCAGCAATACATTAAAAAGATCAAACACCATGATCAAGTGGGATTCATGCCAGGGATGCAAGGGTGGTATAATACATGCAAATCAATAAACATAATATATCACTAAAAAAATGAAAGACAAAAATCATATGATCATATCAATAGATGCTAAAAAAGCATTGGATAAAGTACAGCACTCTTTTATGATAAAAGCACTCAGCAAAGTGGGAATAGAGGAAGCATAATTCAAATAATAAAGACCACATATGAGAACCCAACAGCCAACATACTCAATGGGCAAAAACTAAAAGCTTTCCCCCTAAGGTCAGGAATAAGACAAAAGTGTCCACTTTAACCACTTCTCTTCAACATAGTATTGGAATTTCTAGCCACGGTGATCAGACAAGAAAAAGAAACAAAAGGCATCCAAATTGGAAAGGAGAAAGTAAAACTGTCATTGTTTGTAGACAACATGATAGTGTACATAGAAAACCCTATAGACTTCTCCAAAATACCACTCAATCTAATAAGTGAATTTGGCAAAATGGCAGGATACCAAGTCAATATTCAGAAATCAAAGACATTTTTGTACACCAACAATGAAAAACCAGAATTGTATATTAGGAAAAAATCCCATTTACTATACAACAGGAAAAACAAAGTATCTATGAATAAACTTAATCAAGGAGGTGAAAGACCTGTACTCAGAAAACAACATAACACTGAAGAAGAAATTAAGGAAGACACAAATAAATGGAATCATATACCATGTTCAAGGATTGGAAGAATTAACATAGTCAAAATGTCCTTACTACCCAAAGCAATTTATAAATTCAATGTAATCCCTAATAAAATACCAATGACATATTTCACAGATTTAGAACAAGTATTTCAAGAAGTTATATGGAACCATAAATAACCCCAAATGACCTCAGCAATTCTGAGAAAAAAGAATGAAGGAGGGATCACAATACCTGATATCAAACTATATTACAAGGCCATTGTAAACTAAATAGTCTGGTTCTGGTATGAGAATGAACACATACGTCAGTGGAACCAAATAGAGAGCCCAGCGATAAACCCATGTCTCTATAGTCAATTAATATTTGACAAAGGGGGCATGAGCATGCAATGGCCTAAAGATAGCCTCTTCAATAAATAGTGTTAGGAGAACTAGACTGGCACATGCAAAAAAATGAAACTAGACCACTAACTTACACTGTATACCAAAATAAACTCGAGATGGATAAAAGCCTTAAATATAAGTCATGGCACCATAAAAGTCCTAGAAGAAAGCAAAGGGAGAAAAAATTCAGATATCCCACACAGTGATATTTTCATTGATATATCCTCAGCGCAAGGAATATAAAGGAAAGAATAAACAAATGAGACTACATCAAAATAAAAAGGTCTTGCACAGCTGAAGAAAACATCAGCACAATGAAATGGGAACCAACCATATCGGAAAACATATTTGCAAATGATATCTCAGACAACAGTTTGATCTCCAAAATGTATGAAGAACTCACATGACCCCACACCAGGAAGACAAACAATCCAACTAAAAACTCAGCAAAGGACCTGAACAGACACTTCTCCAAGGAGGACATACAGAGGGCTCATAGGCATATGAAAAGATGTTAAACATCACTAACCACCAGAGATACAAATTAAAACCACAATGAGATACCACTTCATATTGGTCAGAATGGCTATTATTAACAAGTAAACAAACAAAAACTGCTGGCAAGGATGTGGAGAAAAGGGAATCCTAGTCCACTGTTGGTGGGAATGCAGAATGGCCACTGTGGAAAACAATATGGAATTTCCTCAGAAAATTAAAAATGGAACTGTCTTTTGATCCAGCGATTCCACTCTGGGATTTTAGCCTAAGAATCCAAAAACACCAATTGAAAATAACCTATGCACCCCTATGTTCACAGCAGCATTATTTACAATAGCCAAGTGCTGGAAACAGCATAAGAGCCCATCAGTAAATGAGTGGATCAAAAAACTGTGGTACATTTATACAATGGAATACTATGCAGCAGAAAGGAAGAAAGAACTCCTACTCCTTTTGACAGCTTAGATAGAACTATAGAGTATTATGCTAAGTTAAATAAGCCAGGTGGTGACAGACAAATACCATGTGATCTTACCTATACATGGAACCTAATCAACAAAACAAACAAATGAGAAAAAAGAACCAGAGATATGGGAATAAAGAACAAACTGACAGCAACCAGAGGGGGAGTGTATAATGCGGGAAAGAATGGGAACATGTACAAAAGACCCATGGACAAGGACCATGGGGTTGGGATTGTCTTTGGGAGCAGGGGTTGGGCTGGGCAGGGGAGAGCAACTGGGTAAAAATGGGGATAGCTATAACTAAGCAATAAAAAATAAATTTAAAAAAATTACAGCCTAGAAGGACCCACTGAGCAGTCATATGGATAGGAAAAAATCCACATAAGACATTATTGTAAAATTAAAGAACATTGAATATGAAATTATAACTGTTAAATAATAAGACTTTCATAGAGGACAAAGCTCACATAAAATTGTTCAGAAATTAGAATAATATTGAACCTATCAACAACTGTGTAACTGAAAGTAAATAAAAATGTTTTCAAATTTTTGAAAAACATGTTTCTAATTCCCACCTAGAATTCATTACCATTCTAATATCAATCAATCATTTGATTATATAAGAAAAATATTTCCAGCTATGTAAATCTCAAAAAATAGACCATCTATTGACCATTTCAGAGGAATACACTGGAGGATGTGCTCTACCAAATCAAAGAAAAACAAGGAAGTAAAAAGGTAATCCAAAAAACTGATCTTTCTACACAAGAGAAAAGTGTTGAGAATCCTCAGGTTAGTGGTAGAGATTTCACAATGACAAAATGACACTTCTTTGTCCTCCTAATGAGTAACAAATGTATATTAAAGCAAGAAGACAAAAGACTCTGGAAATGATATCCCCAAGTTGATAAAGTTAGTATTGGATATGTTAACATATTGAAATTTATCCGTAAGGTACATAGTTTAGGACAAATCAGTGAAAACATAGGAAAAAAAGCAGATTAAAAGGAACTAATTCCAGTGAGAAAAATATATGTAAGAAAAGAAATATAATTATGGTAATGCCCAATTACAAATGCTGTTTTTATAATTATAATAAACACTAATTCATATAATAAATATGATAAAATTATGATAAAAGGTATTTGAGAGATGATGGGGGGACAAGTGTGCATGTTTAGAGGAAGAGGAAAGCTATGTTCTTACCAAACATACATGACACTTTATATGCAGATATTATTTGTTGAAAAGAAAGAAAGACAGAATGGAAAAGAGAGAGGGTGGGGGAGGGGAAAAAAGAACAAGAAAGAAATGAGAAAAGCAGGACAGGGGGAAAGGATAAAGAGACAAAGAGAAAGAAACATGAGTCAATAAAAGAACAAATGACTAGATAAACCTACACCTTGGGTATGAATTAAAAACAAGTAGGAAAGGCTAGTGAGCTTAGCTGACCAGAAGATTTTTCAAAGAGTTATTTAAAGTGCATCACTGCTATAAGGGAAATTCACCATCTGATCTAAAGAAACTGAAGTTTATCTTAATCCAGTATTAGTCTAGTAATGAGCAATCTCAGATTCAGACAACTATCTTGGGACAGGGAGACAATACCAGCTAAATTCTGGTTTAGGATGTGGAAAAGGCAAGGTTACATGTTTACCAAATTTACATTTTCCTTCAAAGCACACAGAGAGACTGCACTTGTCAAACCTTTTACATTTAGGTGGGGACAAACAACTTGTAACGGTCTATGAATGTAGAAATAATATATGACTTTTAGAGATGTAATCCCTAAATTTCATCTGTGTATACTTTCTTTATTCATTTTCCAACTAGATCTAAAAGATCCATTATGTAATTCTGTGGAACCGTCGCTAGATTAAATTTTTGGATCTCACAAAAGTGAGATGGGGAAAATCCAGCATCACTCAGAGATGACCCAAGCTTCTTATTCTTCTGCTAGAATAAGTGTCACACATCTTCACTGATATCTTCATGGGAGATAGAAGAGAGAGACCTAGAAATTTCTATCATTGTTGTTTCAATTACCTTTTTTTATACATAAAAAGTATATAATTTGTGTAATTATAAGTGTCACACAAAGCAAGAACATTGAACAAAATTCCATACAAAAAGAAGCTCTTCTGTTGTGTAAACCTAAAAAAGAAAAAAGACATCATATTTTAGAAACTGGGATACTGGTAGAGGACACATGACATAACTAAGGGGGAGGAGGGAGGCTGGAGAGGGAGGTGGGGTTGGGGGGAGGGGAGGAGGGGAGGGGAGACGTTGCAGATAACTATAATTGAACAACAATAAAGTAATTATTAAAAAAAAAGAAATTGGGATACTGGATGCCAGTATACTTGGGATAAATCTGTTTAGAAACTATTTTATTTTTGGTGTTCAATGTCCTATCCTCTCTTAGCCAATACAGGAGCAAATGTTAGCAAGACTAGATTACAGTTATGGAAAACACTGGGGAATGTGACAGAGTGTAGAGCTGGGTGTAATTATGGTAAAGGCCCCAACAGGGTATGAACATGCCTTTTCCTTTTCCTTCCCCCATCCATATGGAAGAGTCTGCCTGATTAAAGATGCCCTAGAAACTTGGGTTCTGGTTATCAATTCCCTTTAGAAATTAGGAATTAGAACATGTGGCTCTAGTAGTAGAATGTTAGTACCACTGAGGCCTAAAGTTTGACTCACAGAAAAAGAGTAAATAATTGCAAACTTTCTAAAGATGATGAATATGATTTAAAAAGTAACATTTGAAGTAACTAAAGATATTCAGCTTGGAGAAAAGAAGACAAAGAGGACCATAATTGCTGACCTCAACTCTCTGAAGGACTGTCTTTAGAACATGAAGACAAACTTGTTTTATTTGGTTTGAAAATGCCTTGGATGGAGATAGATTTGAACTCTATAGAAAATTAATTACCTTCTCATAAAGAGAGTATTGCCTTTGCCTCTTTGTCAAATATCAGTTGACTCCACATGAGTCTATTTCTCTGCTCTCTATGCATTTCATCAATCTATTTGTCTCTAATTTCAACAACAACACCTGACTTGATTACTGATCTTATTTTGAATTCAAGTACTGTCAGTCCTCAAACATGGTTCTTCTCCTTCAATATTGTGTTGGCTATTCTGGGTCTTTTGCTTCTCCATATACACTTTAAAATCAGTTTGTTAATATTCACAAAAAATTTGCTGAGATTGTTATTGGAATTGTATTGAATCTATAGATCAGGTTGGAAAGAACAGGTTGCCATCTTGACAACATTGAGTCTTCTTACCCATAAACATGGAATGTCTTTCCATTTACTCAGGCCTTCTTTGATTTTGTTCATCAGAGTTTTATAGTTTTCCTCATATGGATTTTGTGCATATTTTGTTAGATTTATAAGTATTTCAGTTAGAAGGGTGCTCATTTAATGGTATTATGTTTTTAATTTTAAATGGTTTATAGGAAAGTGACCGACTTTTTAAACTGAGGTATATTTGACAATTAACTTTATATTAGTTTCAGATGTACAACATAAGGATCTGATATTTATATACACTGTGAAATGATCACCACAATAGGTCTAGTTACCATCTGTCATCATACAAGGTTAATATACTTTTATTTCTTGTGATGAAAACTTTTAAAGATTTACTTTTAGCAGTTTCCAAATATGCAATACAATATCATTGACTATAGTCATGATGCTGTACATTACATCTCTGTGACTTATTTATTTTGTAAATGTAAATTTTTTTTGCCTCTTGACCCCTTTTAGCAATTTTACCCACCTACCTCTGACAACGACCAATTTGTTCCCTGTATTTATAGGTTTTATTTTATTTGTTCATTTGTTTTGTTTTTAGATTCTACACATAAGTGAAAGTATAAGGTATTTATTTTCCCTTGTCTGACTTTTCACTTAGCATTATACCCTCAAGGTCCATGCATGTTAACACAAATGGCAAGATTTCATTCTTCTGTCAGAAGAGTAAGTCAAACAAAGGAAAATAAACAGCATATAATTTATGTACATATCCATTTTCTTTAGTCGTTCATCCATCAATAGATACTTAGGTTGTCTCCATATCTTGGCTCTTGTAAATAATGTTTCAATGAACATAGAGGTGCATGTATCTTTTTGAAGTGTTGTTTTTGTTTTCTTCAGATAAATACACAGAAGTAGAACTGCTGGACAATGTGGTGGTTCTATTTTTATTTTTTACTTATTTTTATATTTAAATTGAATTTAAATATTGGTTAATAAAATTATAAAATTATATAGCTTTTAGGGTACAATTCTGTAATATATTATCTGTATCTGTGCGTTTACCATCCAAAGTCAAGTCTCCTTCCATTACAATTTATCCCCTCTCATCTATCTCCCTTCACCTTCACTTACCTCCAGCAATCACCTGCTGTTGTATGTGTTTATGAGGTTTTTTGTATTTTTTTAATTTTTATATTTTTGCTTAATAACGTCACCTTCCGTATTTAATTATATAAGGAACATCTGTGTTATTTTCCATAGTGACTGTACCAATTTACATTCCCACCAACAGTGTATGAGGGTTTCCTTTTATCCACATCTTTGCTTACATTTGTTATTTTTTATCTTTTTGATTGTAGCTACTCTAAGAGGTGTGATGTGGTATCTGATTGTTGTTTTGATTTACAATTCCTTGATGATAAGTGACGTTGAGCATCTTTTCAAATGTTTGTTGGAGAGGAGGAAAGATGGCAGCGCAGTAGGAGGGAGCAGAGTCGGCTTCCTCCTGCCCACTGGTGGGATATCTGGCTGATTTTCTGAGAAGCGGAGCAATCGCCCATCTGTATTCCAGTGTGTGGGAAGATAGACGACCAAGATTGCATACAGTTGAAAGATCAGATGGTAGGGAGTCTGCTTCAGAGCAAAGGGGTCCCTCGGGCCGAGCGGGGAGCTGGGAAGACTGCGGATCCAGCCATGGCAGCTGCCTGGTCTGTTACAGGAGCCTGGGGAGGGAGCTGGATTGGGGCGTATGAGTAGCCAAAGCAGGCGCGCGCATCTCTTGGGAGAAGCTCAGTCCCCAGCAGGCCGGAGGTCGGTGCGTGCGTGGGGACTGGTCCAAAGAGGCTGGCGATCCCAGCAGGAGGAATTGGAGATTGAACTGAACGGGAGACCTGAGGCCTGGAGCTCCCGGACCAGGCGCACCCTGCAAAGCCAGTCAGGGATGGCTGGGGTTTGTGTGCGACCGGGCAGCCAGGCTGGGGGCTCACAGGAGCAGAAGACGGAAGCGGTCTGCAAATTCAGGGGCACAGAGCTCACTCCTGAAGGGCCCGAGACACAGCCCAGGCCCTGTGATTGGAGACCTGTGGTGCTGACTGCCTCCATAGGAGAGGGACAGGGGAGCCCCATCGAGCC
>PVJI01016719.1:0-37558 GCA_004026765.1 Micronycteris hirsuta | reverse complement strand
GCTCCGTTGGGTCTCTATCAATTGCCACCAAAGGTTTTAACAAGCATGCTTTTCTTTAGAAGTTTCGGCTTCTCGGGCCCAGCCTTTTCTCTCTAACTGCCCCCGAACATTTTCAGAAAAGCAGAGGAGGCTTTCTTTTCACAGAGAAGCAGCCAATGTTCAGCAGCGTAAACACATTTTTTATGCACTTGTAGAGATATTGTAACCTGTATCGCTTTCTGTTATTATACAACAAAACTCTCTTTGAAAGATATTTGTAGAAAGGAGTCTTTTAAAAACAGCCAGACTTGCGGAGAGATCGTTGCTCTGTACTCTGAAAAGCTCCCTACAACAGTCTGCGATTCCCTAGTAATTGTATTAAAATTGACAGCTCTACTTTTTAAAAGGTAATTAACTGTTTGTGAGGTTTCTTTGTTAAGTGAGGAAGAGTTTTAGAATGTTCTTTACCGCCTTTGTACACAAGCGAATAGCACATCCACCGCTCCTGGTTTCTTTATTCAAGCAAGTAGGTAAGAGCTTTTGTCTCCTTAACAAGGCCCAGTCGGGGCTGCCGCTGCTTTCCCTCTCAAACCCCTTCTCATTGCTGTCACTTAATGTATTTGAATGAACTGATCCTTTAATACTGGCAAAAGTATTTTAATTCTATAGGTATTTATTTCTATTGCTTCCCAAACAATATTTAAAGTTGGGGGTTTTCGTTTCTGTAGTATAAACTCACTGCTTATCAGAATCCTGGGGGCCTAAGCACGAGTGCTGGTGGAAGAAAAAATAATTTGATTTCTGTGTTCTCTTAGGGAAGCAGAAAATGCTCTGTAAAATCATTTTGTGAGAAAAGCAAGCTCACTTTTGGGTGCACTTTCAAGTAATATTTATCTTATCTTGTGTGCTTGAATAGTATCTCCTGAATCTGAGAGATCTGCTTGGTTCTGTGGGTATTGGATACACAGTCCAGGCCTGGACAACACAAAGTGGAGAAGGGGGCTGACCCGCTGCTGGTGAGCTGAGGTCATGCACCTTCAATGAAACTGGGCCACTGTGTCCCTTCAGCTAAAGCCGCCTAGGCTTTGCCTCCTCTTTTCTTCATTACCCTTGACCCATGCTGGGTCATCTACCTGTCCACTTCAGTCAGGCGTCTAAGGCACAAAGCTGTTGCATGTGGGTGAATCTTGGTGCGCACGTTACATACAAAAAGTAATCAGATTCACAGACTAATTTTTTCATTCCCTCCAGTCCATGGAGAGAACTCTCTCTTCCTGATTTTGTAGGAAGCAAGATTTCTCTTCTTCATTGTTTTTCTAGGTTAACTTGTGGGCTCAGAATGAAGTTTATTTTATGACAGCTTGTAACCTCTTGCTGCATATTTATATTCTTTTATTCTCTCACTCACTGAAGCTCCTCTTAATCATTTCCTCATTTTCCTGGACCTGTGGGCTCTGGATAATTCTCTTTATATTTTTCCTTCTTAAAAATAATTTCCCAGTTGTTAGATCCTCAAGGACACATCCCTAGTAGATGAGGAGGCAAGAATTCAAAACCAGGCCATCTCTGTCTAGAGGCTGGCCCATTCCTCCCCGCGGGGTATTACTGAAGAACGGACCTGGGGAGCACGAGGCCTAGGCCTGTGGTGAGGGTGGCGCCAGTGCAGGGGCTGCAAACTCCGGTCCACGGCTGCTTTTGAGAGTGGGTGGGCGATACAGTCAGGCTGGCTCTAAAGAGACGAAACCACGGGCAGTGCGGATATGGTTTTTTGTTTCCTCTCCGTCTTGTAGTAAGTATTAAACATAGTATACTATGAACCTTAATGGCAATGCAAAATTGTTTTCACACTTTCTTCCTCTAGACCTTTGCGTTCTAGTAGAACTAGAATTTCTAGGTAACCTATTTTTCTGAAGTTCCCAAAGTAGAGCATGCAGATCGGCACCCCCTCCTCAGTTTGGTGCGCATGCACGCACACACACACAGAAACCCATTTTCTATATGAGACATGCTGTAATTAGCCCTGTAAAAACTACCAAGGCACACCCAGCTGGTGTAGTTCAGTGGATTGAGCGCCGGCTGGGAACCAAAGGGTCCCAGTTCAATTGCCAGTCAGGGCACATGCCTGGGTTGCAGGTCAGTTCCCCAGTAAGGGCCATGTGAGAGGCAACCATACATTGCTCTTTCTCCCTCCCTTCTCCTCTCTCTAAAAATAAATAAATAAAATCTTTAAAAAAAAAAAAAACAACTACCAAGGCACAAACTTTTCTCCTTTTCAGATCTTTCCTTCCCAGGTCTTCCCAGTCCTTGCTTATTTCATTTAGTAATACTCATGTACCTGTTGCAGTTACAGTTGCTCTGTAACAAACTACATCCAACTTAGTGGAGTAAAACAACAACAATCATTTGAATACTCTTATGGTTTCTATTGTATGAGTCAGGTTCCTGGGACCTGCAGGCTAGTGATGTCAGGCGGTGACTGAGCTGTAGCAGCAGGTCGGGCCAGGGGCGCGGAGCACTGATGCAGCTGGGGGCTGGATGGGCACCTCTCCCTCTTCATGGAGTCTCAGGGATTCTCATGCACCTTTCTGCATGAGTTAGTTTGGGTGTTCTCATAGCATTATGGCCTCAGGATATTCTGATATCTTATGTGGTGGTTCAGGGCTATAAGGGAGAGGATTCCTTTCCAGCCAAGGACACAGTGGTTGCATCACCTTTAATGACCTACCCTAAGAGGTATTCTATTGGCTACAAGCAGGTCCGAAGCCTGCTCAGGTGTGCAGTCCCACTGTTTTCCGCCTCTCAGTTGGTACTAGAGTAATGATGGGATAATAGGTACCAACCCCCCCAAAAACAAAAACGTAAAGGTCACATAGTCCACTCCTCTGATACACTGGCTAATTAATCTCTTTTTAAAAAGTTTATTATTTAGATGGACTTTCTTTTCAAATTTCAATCAATTTTTTAAAATGTAAATTCTAACAAGTTTTAAACTTTATTTTATTTTTAATAATCTTATATGTTTTTACCAAAACTACCCCAAAAGCCAGTAATCCAATAATAATTATTTTCAAGGCATTGGTTTCGAAGAAACAGGTAGTGAAACACACAAGGGAAAGACAAAGCAGAGCCCACATGATGAATAAGTGCTGAAAGGGAGGGCGGTTTAGGGAACAGTTAGTCAGAAACCTCTGCTGGGTGGTGTGTCTTTAAGCTTTCCTTTAAGTGAGTGGCTCAGTTAGAGAGATGGAACGAAGAATGGACTTCACATAGAGATGGGACAATGGAACCCAGACTCAGAGTGGAAATAAGAAAATCATGAATGGCTGAGGGGGAAAACATAGGATTGACTCACACCAAAGTCTGTATTACTCTGAGTTGGAAGAAGAGGCAGCGGTCCAATAGCCAATTGCTAATTTCCCAGAAGACTAAGAAACAGATTTGCAAGGAATAGGAAGTAAATGGACCTGGGGTTTAGAAACTAGAAAGCACCAAAGTCCAGGACAGGTGATGGTTAAATGTTCCAGCTGTGCCATTGGATTGACCTGGATTTAAACTCCAGAACTTCTTCCCACTAGCTATGTGACCTCAGGAATGTGCTAACATCTCTCAGATTCTGATTCCTCACCTGCAAAATTCTGCCTACCTCATAGGCTCATTGTGAAGATTAAATAGCATGTTTGTGAAATATGGTAAAGCATGGGCTGGCACTTAGTAAATAGGAGCTCTGGTAGCTCTTGTTATTATTATTTCCATGGCAACCCCAAAGTGTTTGAAGATGAGCTTTCCTCCCCATCTCCACAGCATCGCATTGGAGAAATGCCTCCCAACTTGTGAACTTTTGTCCTTGTTATTATTAATTAGCATTCATATAATTTAATATTATCAAATGACTGAACAATAATTTATTTGTCACTTTAATGCCTCTCCTGATAGAAGGTAGGTGCTACAGCAAAATTTCTCTAAAGAGAGCATGATTGGAAGAGCATATTAATGAGATGAGTAATTTGAGTTACTCAGAGTACGGATCTGAATGCTGAACTAAAACCATGCGCTGAAAAAGACAAACAAAAAAACTGTGGGCTGATTCTCCTTGCAGCGCATTCCCTCACCGGGGGATAGGTCAAGCATGAACTATCCCTTCAGAGGAAAGCCTGGAACTTCTTTGTTTCCATGTAAGAATTTTAAAATATTCAACTATTGTCCTGAAATCTTTGCAAGGTGTTACATGCTATTCCAAAGATTTATAAGTGCTATGAACAGTTTGTGCCCTTCCAAAATTCCTATATTGAAGGCCTAACCCGCAATGTGATGATATTTGGAGAGGTGTCCTTTGGGAGATAATTAGGTTTAGATGAGGTCCTGAGGTGGGGTTCTCATGATGGGATTAGAGTCCTCATAAGAAGAGACCAGAAAGCTTCCCTTCCTCAATCCCCACATGAGGATGTGGTAAGAAAATAACCATCTGCCAATCAGAGGGTCCAAACCAGACACCAAGTCTGCTGGCACCTTGATCTTGGACTTCCCAGCTTCTAGAACAGTGACAAATAAATGTCTGTTGTTTAAGCCACTCAGTCTGTGGCATTTTAATGGCCCAAATTGACTAAGACAATAAAGAAATTGAATATTTGTATTTAGAAATACATTTCTCATAGAAAACCTGATTTAAATAATAATTTACTTCTGAGGGGAAGCCACTAACTAACTCTATAATGTCATTTAAATATCAAATATTTTTAATGTAAAAGCATGTTGCAATATTGTTTTTTAAACAAAACAGGAAAAATAAGGCACTAGTCTGTGCAACAGGAGCCCTGCGTTCAGTCCTCTGCTCTGTTTTATGGATCTGACCACATCATTTACCTCTCCCGCCCTCAATTTCTTTATGTGTAAAAGGAAATGGTAGGAAAAGGTTTGGTAAAAACATTATAAAAAATTTCCTTCCCATTCCTGTACCCACTAAGAGGAGCTGAAGGAGGCTCAGTAGAGAAGGAAACTCGATACTGAAACTAAGAAAGGCCCTAACCTCAAACTACACACTCTGAAGAACATCAGCGAAGAACCGACTCGAATGAGCGAGCCGCGAAGCCGGGCTCTGACGCAGGGCTCTCTTGCTCCTGGACGTGTGCAAAGTGTGGGGATGAGACTGAGGCACCTCTAAGTCTATTCACGTTAGAGAAAGGAAGGCTTCGAAGGATGGGTGGGCTTTGGCAAAGATAGTGAACCCCCTGTTTTGAGTCATTTTTCTGCTAAAGTTCTCCAGGAGGTAAGAGCTTATCCAGAAATTCTACTTAGGATGGATTAGAGGCTTCAAACGAGTCGGAAGAGAGGCCATGACGCTGGTTTTGCAAAGCACCTTACATTAGACGGAGGGAATGTCGAAGGTCACTATCGAAGAATTGAGGAGGGAACACTGATGAAATGATTGGGCCAGCCATCCCCAAGTATCCCTTGGCTCTGCCATTGCCAAAAATAACGGGACATGGAAAGATAGCCCTCAATAAAGGAGAAACATTTTTTTCTTCTTCTTAGAAACTACTTGGCGGGCAGTAGTGAGAAAACACTGAAGCTCCCAGCTCAGAGCAGCTGACAGCTGTGCCATCTTTTCTGTCTCACTTGGTGTCCCTACTGTGACAGAGGGGTGGGGAACTGGGACCACAAAAGCCTAGCACTTAACCGGTTTCGTTGTTAACCCCCATCGAATGGCTGGATGGGAGAGTTTTGCAGGTTTTGGCATGGCTCAACAAAATAATTGTTCCTGGGACTGGCAAAGAGTGAGGCTGGAATTCCAGCCCCACTAGGGTTACCCCTTTGGCGACTGGTGTGAGCAATGGCAGAGCTGTTTTCCTATTTCCAGCTACAGCCATGGCTGTGTGGTGAATGGAAATGGAAACAACCTTCTTTCTGTGTGGAGACCTCTGGGCACCCAGCTGAAATGGTTTTATGCCTGAAGAAACCACAGCTCTGGCTGAAACCAAGATGAAGACCCCCTAGAGTTGTCCAATGAGAGCACAGCCTGCTCTTGGTGGCCTACAGGAACATTGTTGGGGCCCACTGGTCCACCTGGAGGGTCATCTGGAGCTTCCAGCAGAAAACCAACACCTCTGACTAGGAGTTGCATCTGATTAAGAATTCCCTGGAGAAAGTAGAGTCTAAACTGAGATCTTTCTGCATCACTGTCCTGAGATTTTGGATAACCAATGCAAAGAATCCAGAAAGTTTTATCTGAAAATATAGGTTACTTCTGGCACCTTTGCTGCATGAGGTGGTGATCAAAAACAAACTATAGCTCATTCCCACGGAGCTTCCCAAATAGCATTTGCTGTAAACATGAAAGAGATGCAACCCACGCACCCAGTCCACTTGGACTGGCTCTTAGCTTTTCTATGCTTTACTATGAGATCCTGAACAACCCAGAGCTTGCCTGCACACTGGCTGAAACCACTTTTGATGAAGCCATCACAGAACTTTATGCACTGAATGAAGACTCATACAAAGGCAGCACCCTTATCCTGCAGTAGCTTAGAGAAAGCAGCATCATGGACATCAGAAAATGCAGGAGGTGAACGTGAGGTGCAGAAGGAACAGAAAACAAAATGTATATAGAGTGTCATCCTTTTTTCCTTCAAGAACCCTTTTACACATCTCCATTTTTCACTCCACTTGGGTCCTCTATAGCAAAGAAACATATTCATGTGTATAGTAAAGAAATATATTTCATGTGTATGGAATCAACTGTTAGAAATTTCACAATGGATAGACTACTTTTGTTAGAGTAAGTGTTGTACTCTAGATAAATCTCATAAACCGCCTCTTCTTCAGATGCAAATAATATGTGTTAAGTATTATATGAAATAAAGTGGACATTTTTAAACTGGGAGAAAAAGGGATGCAGGAAAGAATTCCTCTAGAAGGAGAAATAAGATTATAGCAAAGGTACTGATTCAATTCCCTGTGCTGGTCAACAGGTGGCGTTAAAGTAGTTTGGATGCCAACTGGAACAAAGGTGGAAATAAATATTCAGGATAAAGGCAGCCTTTGGGGGAATATGTGGGGAGGCGGTGCGAGTGGCTGTTTATATTTGAATATATCTTATCACTCTTCTACGATGTTAAGTGTTTGAAGTAGAAACACTCCCAGGTACAACTAAAAGTGGTACTCAACTGTGCTGTGCCCTGGCTTCCACCCTATAAAATGGATATAGTAGTGATGCCTACCTCTTAGGGTTACTGTGAGCAATAATGAGTTAATGTGTGCATTGGGCTGGCCAAAAAGTTTGTTCACTTTTTTTTCCATAAGCTGGCTCTAGTAGTGTTTAGCTGTCTTTAACTTCATTAGAAACAATTTTGTTAGATTGACTGTATTGTGATAGTTGTCATATTGGTGTGCATTAAAAAAAAACCTTATCAAAATGGGTGAATTTTTATGTAGCCATTTTGTTATTGAAAATAGAAGAAAATATGCAACATTTTCTTGTTTTATTGTTGTTCAATTACAGTTGCCCCCATCCCCCTCCCATTACTCTCATATGCAACATTTTTGGCATATTGTGCTTTATTATTTCAAGAAAGGTAAAAACTCAACTGAAACACAAATGAAGATTTGTGCAGTGTATGGAGAAGGTGTCAGAACTGGTTTGCAAAGTTTCATGCTGGAGATTTCTTGCTGGACGGTGATGCCCCACAGTCGGGTAGACCAGTTGAGATTAATAATGATCTAATTGAGACATTAATTGAGAACAATCAATGTTATACCACATGGGAGAGAGCTAACATACTCAAAGTGTCCAAATCAATAAAGTTATTGTTAAAAATGAAAAATGTGTCTTTATTTTATAGGAAAAATTAAACAAACTTTTTGGCCAACCCAATGAATACAACAGGGCAGCTTACAGAGTAAATGATCAATAAATGTCAATCATTACAATTCTGTGCAATGGTCACGATGCACATAGTTAGCATATGCAGTGTCAATGGATACTGGTGGTTGTATAATTGGACAGGATGCTCACAAGCCTGATATTTATCACCCAGGGACTAGCTGACATTAAAATATTCATAGAACTGATTGGTAAGGTAAAAATTATTTACATTGGTGATGTAACTCTTTGCCTTAAAAACCTCAAGAGCTCATTGAAATGGTATCCTTCTGATTATCATTTAGATGTATCATTTAGATGATATTGTCATTAGATGTATACTTCATCTAGTTTCTCCAAAGAAGTGTTGTATGAATATTGCAAAGCTCCTTAGTGTCAGTCCTTACCATGTTCAGCTCTGACCAGACATAGGTAATACAGACCTTCCGCTTTATGAACTCAGTTCTATCATTACCTAGATGGTCACTATGATGACCAGGATGTAATCAGAGAGAGGCTGGAATTAGTCTTGCTCATCTAATAATCAGTGAACTAGAAGGGAAGTCTGGAGTACTTGCTCAGAGTTCGTTTCTGAGCTGCATTTTGCCTTCCTAACTTTTCACTCTAGAAGTTCAGGTCTTGCAGCTGGGCTTCTGCCCACCTTCCTGGTTTTCATGTCAACTTTTCCTGACAATGTAGCTCAGCCTTGGCCCCCAGCTCAGGCCTTGACAACCTTCCTATCCATTCTCAATCTCTTATCCTGGCACCCGGACTCTGCTACTACCTCTCAGGTGTTGGACAAGCTTCTGCTTCAAACCCTGCTGATCCCCTGGACCACCTGTCACCACCTCCTGGACAAACACTTCTATAGTCTGGGAGGCGGCCACAATCATCGCATCCTCTCTTTGATGCTGACCCCAGCCCTGATTAACCCGCATTCCCCACAACAGACCCTATTATTGGGACGACTGACCAGGTCAGCAAAATCTGGCCAAGCTGCGGGGTTATTCTTTCCTTGTCCATCTCTGTCTTCCTTTCCTTCTGTCCCTACTGGCTCATTTGTGGCTAACAGAGAGGGAAGCTTGGAGTGGAATAAGAGAAAAGCAGATAGTATAAAGAAGGGGAGTAACAAATATAATTCTAGCTCCAGAGATGTAAATGCTATGCATAAGAAATAGAAAATAAAGTGAGTCTGAAATTTTAACACGGTGGGGTAGGGGATAAAATGTCACAGAGGCATTGTGGAAATAAAATGGGACTTAGCTCTGTTTGATCCCTGCCTCTCACGAACAGCTTATCTGACTTTGAGCTAGTTAAGCTCTCTAAGTCTCAAATGTTTATTTTGCAGGGCTGTTGTGAGGCTTAAATAAGATAAGGCTTACAAAAATGCTCCATTTTGGGTGGGGCCTATACCACCCATGACCGTTCTTAGATTAGAAGTTGAAAAGTAATACCTGTGAGCTGGACTTGCCTCGAAGAGAGGTTTTGTTTGGCCCTGCGAACACGGGTCCCCAAGTTCAATGATTCATGGGGAGGAATTATAGGACCACACATGTAGTTGTACTCATGGCTATGATTTATTTTGGCAAATGATAAGAAACCAAATCATCAAAGGAAAAGACACACGCGGCAAAGTCCAGGGCACACCAGGTGCAAGCTTTCAGGGGTCCCGTGGAGTCAGTTGCCCCAGCAATAAATAGTGACAACATAAGTGGAATGCTGCCAGCCAAGAAGCTTGTTAGAAACTCAGCACCCAGGTTTTTATCGGCAACTGGCCATGTGAGCAGCGTCTGCCAGGCACGTACCGAAACTCCAGACTCCCAGAGGAAAGCAGGTTCTCGGTGTAAACCATGTTGTTTGTGCAAAGAGTTTAGGCCCCGTGAGTCACTCTTGTCAGTTCTGGGAATGGTGGGAACCTCTCCAAAATCAAGTTTCCAGATACTAGCCAAGGGTCGACCATGTAAGAAAGGCTTTTTAGGAATAAGCAGTTAGACACCATACAGTCTACAGATGACGTTACAGAGTTGTGCTCCTGCAACCTGTATAGTTTTGTTAACCTGTGTCGTCCCAGTGAATTCAATTAAAAAAAAAAAAAAAGAATAAGTTAGGCCTGCTATGTTTTTGTTTTGGGGGGTTTTTTTTTGCATGGGGCTGCACAAGTTTTGCCCATGCAGATTTTTTAATTTAGTTGTTATCCTTTTTATTTTTATTTATTTATTTGTTTTCTTTTCATCTCCTTTTAAAAAAAGAAATTTCATTCAGGATTTTCAGCTTCTTGTGAAAATGTGATATAGTGTGGCAAAAATAGATCTATATTCCCACATGACAAGAATTGGTAGTTCCACTTAAATAAGACAAATTCCCTTAAATTCACCCTGCCTCACCCCGTCTCCACCACTGTCAATAGTCTTTTCTGCACTGAGTACCAACTGCCATTTAACACCATGCATTTGTGGCTCTGGCTCAGGGCTTCTTGAGCCAGGAGTGGCCAACTGCCCAGAGGATAAGAGAAAGAAGCAGGCATATGGAACGTCACACAGTCCCCACAATTAACAATAAAGCAAAAGGGTCACGTTCACGAATTCCTGCTCTTAGGTCTTCAGAAATGCCTTGAATCCAAAACTGCACTTCCTATTATAGCAATTACTCATGGGGATTCTTGACAACACATTTTTTTGCTACATACAAATCTTTTTTATTTACCGTATTTTTCGGACTATAAGACACATCCCCTCAAATTTGGGAGGAAAATGGGGTGCATCTTATAGTCCGAATGTAGCTTACCTGAGTTCTGTTTACATTTACATTGGTGAAATATTATGTTATTTATGTTATTAAATATTTTACCACAATTTTTGCTTCAAAATTTTTTTTCCTATTTTCCTCCTCTAAAGCCTAGGTACATCTTATGGTCCAGTTTGTCTTAGAGTCCAAAAAATATAGTACGTTAGCTTGAATGAGTCTTTGTTCCTACCCACCTAAAGATTACTGACTGGAATAGTGATGATACAAATAAAACATCATATATATATATAGTCAGTTAGTACTTTGTAAATGAAAGTCATTGTTATTATCACCACCACCAAGCCTTGTTAGAATGGACTAAAATATGTCAACAGACAGGTCAATCTTGTTCAAAGAAAATATATCCAAAGAATATTCAAGTAGTCATGTAGTAGGACATACCAATATATCCACTTATTTACTAACTCAAATGTTTACTGCACACCTACTATGTAACAAGATAATGCTAGATAACAAAATATTTCATCTTTATATTTCTAGCACCTACAAAAGTATCAGGCACAGAGTTCGCACTCAATAAATGCTTCCTGACTTCATAAAGTTCACGTATTCAGAGATCTAGAAACCCAACAGTAGAGATAATGAAAACAATTTCATTCAGGATAAAAAGGGGGAAATGAAGTGATATTATTGCAAGAGTATGCTCTATGCTACCTAAGCAGACAGATGTTCTAGACGCTGCTTTTCTAATTCCAGTTGCAAAACTGGCACAGGGACAAGCTGAAGAGAAGCAACTGCAACTCTTTCAATGTCTATTAAAGGTTCCATTCCACTAAAAGAAGAGAATTTGAAAAAATTCTTTATTGCCTCCTTGATGATTTTATCACTCAGCAGACTGAGGAAGCAAGTAGGAGAACTTACATATCAACTTGACTTTAACTAATAAGGAAAAACTAGCTGGTGAAGAATACAAAAGCTCCAAGGACATCAAGAAAAAGAGGCAGTGTCATATCAGAGCAGAACACTGGGAGAAGAGCCTGTATCTGTTAGTATTGTGTTAGTTGTAAGTGGCAGGAATCCAATTTCAAATTGACTCGGGCACAGTTGGCTCCAGGTTTTAAAAGGAAGTCATCAGGAGCCAGTGTTTCTGTGTTGGTATTAATTGTGTTGCTGTGCTGGCTTCATTCTCAAGACAGGTTCACCTCTCACAGTGGCAAGATGACTTCTAATAGCTTGAAGCTTACTTTCTACAAGGTTAGCAACCTCATTAAAAAGGTAGCATCTCTTTCCCTATAGTTTTAACAAAACTCTGGGATTCGAGAGTCACTTGACAGGCTTGCATTATGGGCCCACCCCTAAACCAATTTTGTGACCCATATGGGGGTGGGAGTAGGAATATGCCAAGAACACACTAGGTCTGAAACTGAAGAGAGAAAGTCAACAGTAATCACACCACATGGACTAAAATGGAAAGAATAGTTCCACAAAGGAAAATTAAGGGGCTATTACAAGGATTAGAAGTACTGAGGGTTCACTCATTTATTCATTTTATCAACAAATACTTACTGAGTGACTACTATATGTAGGTCTATTTTAGATTCCAGTTATGTAACAGTGAATAATATAGACAAAAAATCCTTGCTCTACTAGAACTTACATTCTAGTTGGGGTGAGAGATAATAAGCAGGTACATTAATGAAATATATAATATTTCAGGTGGCGATATGTGGTGTGAAAGAAAGTAGCAGGAAAGGGGAGTAGAGACAGTTGTGGGGAAGGAGCGCTATAATTTTGTGTGAGGTTGTCAGAAGGCTTTATGGAGAAGAGGACATTTGATCCGAAAGAGATTAGGGATTGAACTCTAGATATCTGGGTAAGTGGGGAGAGGAAACGGCAATGCATATGTGGGTTTGTACCTTGCACAGTGAGCCAGAGGAAAGTAGGGGTTGAATTCAAAGAGTGTAAAATGTCTTGTAAGCTATTGACTTTGATTTTACTCTGAGTGGAGAAGCCATTGAAGAGCTTGAGCAGAGTAGTGGCTTAATCTAGCTACTACTAGAGTTCTGGAGAGTTTAGCATGTAAGTGGTATTCAAAGCTATGAGCTTGGATGAGATTATTGAAGGAGAGAGAATACAGGAGTTAAGGGTTCAAGAATGAGGTTCTTTGGAGTTTACATGTCAGCATATGTTATGGAATCAGCAAAGGAGCCTGGAGGCTGAGAATCAGCCAATGAGACTGTAACAGGGATATTATAACCTTAGAATATTTTAAGTCCTGTTAGAAATGTAGTAAGTAGTAAAATAGAAACAGACCTAGAGAGCAAGCTGTGACTCCTGGCCAAATATTAGTGAGATTGCAATCTGTAAATAACTCTTTGTACCCTGCAACTTTAGTCAAATAGCTTAAGTGTGCTTGCTTGATTTGCAGTCATGATGTCTGGCAGGAAGACAGCCAATTGTAAACTTCTCACTAAAGTGTTATCTAGGAATGCAGATGGGGGGATCTGCTTTTCTGAGACAATCTCACTGATCTATTCTCTGTAACCAGGTTTTACTTTTTAGAGACTTGCTTGTAACCTGACTCCCGAAGTGTTACGTATGCCATGCATCTCTGAAGAGTATATATGCCAGCTCATGTCTTTGTTCGGGGCCCTAGATTTGGAGATTTCTCCCTAGGGTCCGCATGCGTAATAAAGGGTCTGTGACTTATACCTCTCATCAGGAGTTTGGTCGCTTCATTTTCCCGCAACAAGACAACACAATCTAAGAGAGTGAGATATTGCCAAATGAAGAGAGGTCAAGTGAAAATCAGGACTGATCTTTGGGTTTAACTATGTGGAGGCCTTGACAGGAGCTAAACTTAAACTAGTGGTATGAAGGGGAAGAAAATCCCACTGGAGTCTGTTCCAGAGAAAACGAGAAGAAGGAAATTTGAAGACTACAAATATTAACTAACAACACACAGTTCATTTCTGTGTGTTTGCAATAAAAGGGAGCAGAGAAACGGAGCAGTAACTAGAAGAGGGATGTCAAGAGAAGATTTTTTTTTTAATGGGAAAATTTATATGTTGACAGAATGATCCAATGGAGAGAGGAAAGTGCTGATGCAGGAGAGTAAAGGCAGAATTGATGAAGCAATGTTCTCGAGAAGACATGTAACAAGGTGCAGCCAAGCGGGAGGGCCCAAATAGGGATTCGTAATGGGGTCCAGACTCAAGGTATCCAGGAAATATTAGAAAAATATATAAAGGATGTCCTCACCCCCACAAGTCGGAACAGGAGGGGATGGGACTCCTGGAGCAGGACCATTCAGAGCTGTTTTGTATAGCAGCAGCTTTGCAGGTAACCTCTGGTATGGTCATTTAGCATATCTATAACCTTTAACGGGTTTCATAGATACGTTAAATAGCTGTGGCCAACCTTTGAGCCAGGGGGATGGAAGGGACTTGGACTCAAGATGTAACAGGGAAGAGAGGAACACACTGCTTTTGGCGAGAGGGGAGAACCCCACAGCTTTGGGTGTCTCCTTTTGCCAAGCGGCCTACGAAGCAGGAGAGACTTTGCCTGGAAGAAAAGGGGTGAAAGGACTCTCGCTGATGGGCCATGAGAAGGGGCCACATGGTTTTGGATTAACTGGAGATCGCAGTGGTGACACAGTGGATAGTGTCAGAACTGGGAATCTGCCTGAATCACGGACTTCTACTTCTTTTCCTGAGATACGGTACTCTGGACTTGGCAGGGGGAGGAGGAAGGACTGTGTGCATTTGTGGGTATTCTAGAGAACTTTAGTATTTTAAAGGAGACCTTAAGTCATTACTCCAAGCCTGTATAACTTGTAAATAAATAATTCCTTTCCTTTTCACCAGTCTCTGGCATTGAGAGACGTCTTTCCATTGGCGGCAAGCATAACGAACCTTGCATGGGGTTGGGATATTGTTGGGTGTCCCTGCCCTTGCTCTGTAACAGACAGGCAAAAACAACAGATGCTCACTACAAGAACATTGGGGAGATTTCAGAAAACAGATTTCTAAAAGCCCACAGTATAGGTAACTATGGTTTTATGGCTAACATTATTAAAAATGAACTACAGATTAAGAAGCATGAGAGAGAACAAGGAGTGAAAATCTGATGGAATGCAGGATTCTGGCTTGATTCTAAATTTTTAATCACCATTGGCATTCAGACAGGCCTTGCAAGTGTTAGTGTCACGGCAGGAGCCCTCCATTATTGTGCTTAAGGAGAAAAGGAGTCTCCTGGGAAAGAATTCGTCCCCAGGAAGAAAAGGAGGCCTCCTAAGTTTAGATCAATAATTGAGGCAACAAAGATTTACTGCATATCTTTAAAGTAACTTCATAAAATCTATGCCAAATCTTCCCAGGACAAGTGTAACCAGTTCAACCACTTTCCCCTTTACATTTGCAAATATCCTTCCTTTTTGATGTAATTAGCAACATCCTCTCCTTTGTTTTCTGTAAAAGGTAACCACCTAAAGTGAACCTGTGCATAGTAAATGAGGACCATCCTCAATGTAATGTGCCCGGAAAAGCAATAAAAGCCTCTCAAGGCAAGGGTCAGGGCACTCTTCTCTTGAGAGAGTGGCCGAGGCACTCTGAGGTGCTCTACCCCTTGAGAGTGGCCTTGCTGTCTCCTTTCCTCCACAGGATTCGGTTGTGAATTTGTCCTGTCTCAGCCACAACGCTGCGGACCCCACAAACCGCATCAGATCTACACGGAGAAACTGCCTGTGGTGAGCAGTTTACACAATCGACAAGAGGATGGCAGAGCCACTGCTTGCGAAGGGAGAGGGAATCCTTTGTCAGCCACGATGGATAATCTAGCATGTGTAGTCTCATTGCTCTCTCTAGAAATATAAGTAATATACAAAGTCATAGAAAATCATTAATAAAAATAGTTTTGCAGGCAAAACATTTGGACCCACTGACCTACACACACAAAGCAAAGCTGAACCCTTCAGCAATGAATTGGATCTCTGAGTTCAGTAACTACCAGGAACATTCAGATAGTTAAACGTTTGGGGTTTGTTCATGTAATCTGTACCATTTCTATTTTCCATCTCTTTGTTTTGCAAAAGTTACAGAATGTATAATTCAGGTAAACCAGGGATTTAGAGTAGGCCCCAGGACCAGCAGGGTTAGCATCACCTGGGATCCAATTAGAAAGGAAAATGTTCAACCCCCATCCCATTGACCAATACTGAAACTTCGAGGGTGGAGTCCAACAAGCTATGCTTAAGCAAGCTCTCCAGGTGATTTTCACTTATAATTTGATAAACACTTATAACAAATGTATGGAACAATTAAATTAGAAGTGGTGGGTGGAGATGGAAGAGGATATGGGGGATAAATGGTGATGGAAAAATAAAAATAAATAGTTGGAAGGGTAGAGAGACATTTCTCAATACTCAAGGATAATTAGTTTTGAATGAAGGCCATTTAAAGTGACTCTACTTAAATTACAGTTTTACCATCTTGTTATTCAAAGACAGGTCCAGAGACTGACTGCACCGGCACACCTCACCTCCGAGCTCGTTAGAGAGGCAGACTCTAGAGCCGCGCCTCCAACACACACGAATCACACTCTGCATTTTAATGAGATTCCCAAGTGATTCCTACACACGCTAATATTTGAAAAGCTGTGCCATAAAAAATAGGTTTTAAAATATTTGATTGGTAATTAACTTTTAAAAATGTTGATATTTTGTTCACTGAGTTTATGAAAGATACTTTGTTTTGAAAAAAATTCACAGTCTACTTCAGTTTCAACTCCCATTATATGTGTGGATGTCACGCCCAACACTCAGGGAACAGCCACCTGACAAGCACTTTGACAGGATGGGTGGGGATGGAAGGGGGGGGGGGACTAGTTTTGTAAGTGGTCAGATCGTTAGGTGAGTAGGTCCATATTATGACAAGCAGTGCTTTCCTCGGCAGCCTCATAACTAGAAGGTGGGACACCGGACACAGCGACCCAACGGGTGTTAAGGGTGATTTTCTCTGGCAGTAAAATTCTGGTAGTTTTTCTTTATTTGTGCTTATCTGTATTTTCTAAACTTTCTAGAAGGAGTGCATGCTACTTTTGCAATCAGGAAAAACTCTGTTACTAAATAAACTTTTAAATTGAGGTACAATTTATATTCAATAAAATGCACAAAGAATTTAAGTGTTCAGGTTGTCAAGTTATGACAACTGTATACACCTTTGTAACCACCATGCCATTTAAACCAGAAGTTGCCCTACTATAACACTCCTGGAACATTTGCAGTGCCTCCAAGTATTTTTTTTTTTTTTTAAGATTTTATTTATTTATTTTTAGACAGAAGGGAAGGGAGGGAGAGGGAGAGAGGCAAACATCAATGTATGGTTGCCTCTCACGTGGCCCCCACCGGGGACCTGGCCTGCAACCCAGGCATGTGCCCTGACTGGGAATCGAACTGGGACCCCTTGGTTCCCAGCCCGCGCTCAATCCACTGAGCTACACCAGCCAGGGCGCCTCCAAGTATTTTTAACTGCTAGAGCAGTTTCAGTGGGCTATTCTGGAACAGCACACTGCATCCAGATCTTAACGAACATGCCTCAAGCGTAGAACTCACATACACGAAGGTAGTCAATGCTGCACTGTGCATTGCTTCCCATGTAGCCTCTTTCGTGTTTTAAGTAGAAATTGAGAAAAATGTTCTCCCATAATTTCCCCTCCCCCACAGCCATTCTTTTTTTTCCCTTCCTGCTTTGAAACAGCTACTTACTTCCCTGCCAGCAGAGGATTCTATCAAGTTGAAGCTTTGTCTGTGCCAAGGCAGACAAAGAGCTCTGAACAGGGCTTGCCTGGCAGCATCCAGGAGAGGAAGAGTGTATTGCACCCCTCTCTCCTATACCATGCCCCCCAAACACCCACACCTGCCTCTCAAACGCCTCTTGTTCTGGTTTATGGTAACCATAAAAACCAAAAACATAATGCTGATTAAAAGAAAAAGCTTAAAACAGGTGGAGCACTTTCATAAAGGTCTCATTTTGTTAGGCTCCCCTGTAATACCCTTGAATTCTGTGGAAAACACTAGTATTCATCAATTCATTTCTTTGTTCATTCACACCGCACATATTTAGATATGCAGATATTGCGTGCCGGGCAAATACTAGACGCCAAGTAACGATGGAGAAAAAAGGAATAGTCCCTCACAAAGCTTACTGTCCGGCGGGAATCAGACAAGTAAACAGGCCCTTATGAGTCAGGGTAAGAATTTCCGTAGTGGCTTATCGAACCCAGGTGAATGAGAATACTGAAAAGTTGGGAGCGTCGAATCTTAATAGGGAGATGTTAAATTATTGCGCAGGTGATTAGTGAGATGTTTTGTGGCCATTAGAAGTTATTTTGTGGAAGATATAGTTGAAGATACACTGAGAAGCATGTGTCACTTTTATAATCAGATAAAAAATTTGTAAGGTAAAAAACGTAAGACTGTTAAATGAACCAAGATACTAGCCAGCACCTAATTATAGTTACATTTACCCTCCACTACACCTTAAGTCAAGATGTATTTCATGGTGAAATTTTAATTATTAAATGTTCCCTTATCACTTTTCTTTTAATGGGTTATCTGTAATTTGCTTTTCGGCTTTAAAATGTAATACTTAAGGAAGAGTTTTCAAGTAAGTACCTATGTTTACATAGCCATTCACAGTGCTTTCATGCATTATTTCACTTCACCTGCACCATAATCCTTGGAGGCCAGTCCCCTTGTTACCGAGGGAACGCAGGCTCAGCGACCTTGAGGAGCTGAACCAGCCTCACAGGGTTAGTGGGCGGCGGAGCCAGACACCAATCTAGTTTTTTAAACTCTAAATCCAGAGCTTCTTGCATTTCGCGCGGGAACCTCACTAGTATAACTTACATCCCAATGAGCCGCGGACATTTCAATAAAGCGGGGGGTGTTTGACCTGGCGTAGAACTTGTACTCTTAAATTTATTTTCACTGTTGCTTTTCAGGATTAATTATTGAAATAATAACAAATATTTAATAAGTACCTAATACATAGAAGCAACATATAGTGAGTCCAACTCATCTCTGCTTTATTTTTTCAAAGTATTTTTAATATGTATTTGCATTTTCCTGATTATAAAAGTAACAACTCTGTGTAGAATTTTTTAAATTAATATTATTCTGTCATACAGTTTTTTTTAAAAAACAAACCTTTTCCCCCTCAATGCAGTGGGTCTGTGATATATTTTTTAAAACTTACTGTTTACATTTTTATCAAAGTAATACATGTATGCGGATTAAATAGTCAAAGTATGATGAAGTTTACAGTGAAAAAAAAGCGGCAGCCCCTCTTCTATTTTTCCTTGTCCAGATTAGCATTCTCCAACAGGCAATTTCTTCTGAAAATTTTAAGCTGTTTGGGGGATATAAATTTTGATATTCTGAACTAACCCACGAATACCACTATTTTTTAAAAATTGCAGTACTAGCTGATTTCTGTTGGGGCCCTCCACTTTCCTGCCCTTCTGTTTCCACGTGGATGATGTCAGTTAACCCCACCCCTCCCTCCTGCTCTCTCTGTGCTCCCTCACCCCTCCTCAGGGAGGAGTGGTTTACCTGGCTAGCCAGAAGTCTCACCTCAGCCCCTTGCTTTTTCTCTTGGGAGGACCTGCCTCAGGCCAGGTGCCCTCTGCTCTGCTCCTCCAACCTGGGAGTGTACTGGGGCAGAGTCTGCCCTGTGCCTGAGGCCAGTGATGGAGTGGCTAAGTCGGCCAAGCTCAGAGTTGGAATATTGGAAAGCTCACCCCCATGCTTCACTTCAGCTTCTGCTTGACAGAAGTTGTTAACACTCCAGTCCACACTAACACCCACCTGGAAGCCACCTGCCTGCGGTGGCAGTGACAGCTCCCGTCCGGCCGGCCTGCCCCTGCATCTCTTTGTCTCTCCACAGGAGGGAGTTCTCGGGCCCCAGAGCAGCTCTTAGTTTCACCACGGGAGTCAGAAGCAGAAGGGCTTCAACTAGTGGGACCAGCCTCCCCATTCTCTGGTGGGACATTTCTAAGGTGGGTTCCACACAGTTTCTCAGAAGGTCTCCCAGGGGAATGAGCTCATTGACACGTTTGACTGGCTTTTCTCTCTTCCATATCTCTCTTCCCACATCCTCACTCTACTTCCTAGGATCACTTCCTCTGAAATCTTCCTGGACCCAAATCTTGTCCCTCAGTGGGGAAGCTGACGTGTTGATCTTCATCTGTCTGACTCTTTACACACATCTCTCAAGTGATACTAAACAACTGTGTTGCGACTGTTCAAGGCCAGACATGTTCACGGGATTCGGACAGATGGAAGAAAATGCACAGCACCGTGGGGATGTTTGACATGCCTTTATTCAAGGGTGGACGATCCACACACGCTGCAACACGCACATCCCTGCATGTGTCACTGCGTGCCATCTGTCCCCTCTTTCCCAGTGTAAAGTCCCTAACTCCTAATATACTAAATACAGACAAAGCCAGTGGCCAGCCAACAGATTATACAACAGAGCTTCATTCTGCACATGTGAGCCCACTCAAGGCTATGGGAGCCGTGCATCAGACCCATCTCAACGTTATGGGAAACTGCTTCCCCTAGTTGCCTAGACATCTGGGTGAGGAAGCCAGACCGCCTCCGTTTACCCTACAATCACCTTCTATTATGAAAAATGAGAATTGAATCCTGTCTCACCACCATCCCCTCCCCACACACAAATACAGCTTTTATAATTACCATGCCTCAGATGTAGTTATATGAACTGTAGTAGATTAAATTAGTATCTACTAGTAATAATGCAATTAACATTAAATAATTATATTATTGAGGCCATAAATGTAAATCTTATCTGATCTATAGACAGACTACATTACATTTCCTTTCTGCCACAACTTTTGTTTGTAAAATCCCTCTGACATGGTCAAACACATCTGACGATTTACCAGTCCCATTTTTCTTCGATGACATTGTTCCTAGGTCCTGCTCCAGCCTGGACCGGTTGCTGTCTGAGCTATGCAGACTTCAATTTCAATTTTCTCTAGTCTGCTAAGTCAGTTACCAGTTACACATATGATTTGTAGAGGTGGAAGATTTTCTTCCATACAATTGTTACTTACAAATTAGTTACTTCCAACTAACTCATTAATAATGGCATACTATTTGCATAGGGTGTTTAAGAAATACTGTCACATATGTCCTCCCATGCAAATCCTTCCATCAACTTGGTGAGAGAGGGGTTATCATCCTCATTGTGCAAATGCATTTAACACAGTGTGAGAGAGCGCTTGCTGAGTGCCGCACGCTGACAAGCCAGCTCTGTAAATACCTCAGTCCTCAAAACAACTCTGTAGGTGGGAATCATTACTACCTCTATTTCACAAAAACAAAAATCAAGGACAAAGGTTTAGTAACTTACCCAAGTTTAACTAGCTATTAAATAGTAGAGTCGGGAATCAAAAGTCTAGCTTGAAAGTCCATGATCTTAAAGAGTATTTTATGCTACACTTGAAAATGTTAAATAACAGAGGCAAAAAAGTAATTTTCTAGAGTCAGGAAGTACATAAGGGTTAGAGTGAAGACTTGATCCCAAGAAGCCTTTTCTTCTAGTAAGAAATAAGGTTTTGTAGGGCAGGATTTTCTTTTTCCTTTCTTCCTCTTCCCCTTCTTCCTTCCTTTTATTAACTTTTAAAAATCATTCATGGCATCTAACACATGTTTCCTACAAGAGGTTTCTAACAAATCTCAAGTGGATATATTGAACTCAAGTATTCTCATGAAAGATTTCAAGATTGTGTGGGCTGTCATAATTAGCTTATTATGATGTGTGTCAACATAAACACAATGAGTAATTCTTTTTGCAAATAAATTATTTTTAAAAATATTTTTTTATTTATTTTTAGAGAGAGGAGAAGCGGGGGAGAAAGAGGGAGAGAAACATCAATGTGTGGTTGCCTCTCACATGGCCCTCACTGGGGACCTGGCCTGCAACCCAGGCATGTGCCCTGACTGGGAATTGAACCAGTGACCCTTTGGTTCACAGCCCATGCTCAATCCACTGAACCACACCAGCCAGTGCACAAATCAACTATTAATTGATTTCTTTATTCAAATTAAAATTTTTCTTTTAACAACCTCTTGGAAGATGATGATACCAACTTTTAGCTTTAGAGACAGCCTAATGTTGTAAGTCAGGTTGATTTGCTGAGCCTTAGTTTATAAATGACATTGCTGGGATAAATAGCATCCAAAGTCCCAAACAGCTCTCATATTTCTGTACTTCACTGGCACCTATCAAGAGATGCCCATATTGCTTATGTAGCCCATCATTCAGTCTCATGACAGTCACTCAGTTCTGTAATGGTCACACGATCCAGGTAAAGGAAAAGTCAAGATGTTTTAAGTAGAACCTTATTATGATATTATGAACCTTATGATTTAGCATTAAGAAGTGTGTGTGTATGCTTGATTAGTCAAATCCAAGTCTAAAAAAAAATGCCCACACAAAATAAAAGCCCTCTTAAACCTTGATTAGCTGATTATTCTGGTAAGAGTCTTTTTACATAATATCAAAACACTTTTATTGAATTCAAATTAATTCTCTGCCTATATTAGCATAAGAGCTTTTAACCACATAAATGAAAATTATTTTTATGTATATTTTTTCTTAACATTGATACAGCCAAGGCTTTATCATCAGACTATTTTAAAGTACATTGTTGAAATGTAAATTATGAATAGTTTAAATCTGTTTTCTTTCTTAAAAATTAATCTCTTTGAATTAAAATATTGAGCATTTTAAAGTAAAATGGGACATCTAATGCACACTTAAAGAGATTTCTTGAGTATCATAGAGCTTTACCATTGGAAATAATGTGCAAAAGTGTTAATTCTTATTTTTATGACAATGCTATAAGGAAAGGTCTTCAGGACACTTTCACTTAGAAAAGTAAAGTTCTTTAATTATTGACACTGAAAGTTTCAGTTAAGTACCATATGTTTCAGTTACACCTTAACATTTCTTGTAATGCAAGTAAATTCTAGAGGAACACATAGGCAAAAGCAGGTAGCCCAGCTGAAATGTGTAATAGTGACTGGGGAGCAATAAGATATGAACACAACTACTGAAGAATTGTTCAGGCAACTGAAGCCTTTCTTGCTCCTATCGCCAAGCTGCTCTATGACTTACTACCTTCTGTCCGGGACAATTCTGATCCCTACGAGAACACACCTACAACTACCAGCTTCTTAAGGGCTAACTCCTGTGCCTCTGAAAGAAGGGTTCTTTGGATTTACAGGTAAGATGGAGGCATAGGTAGATACGCTTTGCCTCCTCACACAACCAAAAGAAGGACAACAAAAAATTTAAAGACAAAAAATAACCAGAACTGCCAGAAAATCAAACTGTATGGAAGTCTGACAACCAAGGAGTTAAAGAAGAAACATTCATCCAGACCGGTAGGAGGGGTGGAGACAGACAGCCAGGGTGGAGAGGACTCACGGCAAGGCGGCAGCTGGTGGACCAGGCAAGGCAGTGACTAAGGGAGCGAGCAGTCCCACATTTGAGTAGAGATAAACTGGGAGGAACAACTGGGGAGCAACACAGACCATGTAACCCAGGGTTCCAGTGAGGGGAAATAAAGCCTCAAAGCCTCTGACTGAAAAAACCTGTGGGCGTTGATGGGGTTGAGAAACTCCCAGCCTACCAGGAGAGTTTGTTGGAGAGACCCAAAGGGTCCTAAAATGTATACAAGTCCACCCACCTGGGAATTAGCACCAGAAGGGCCCAATTTGCTTCTGGGTAGCAGAGGAAGTGACAGGAAGCTGGCTGAGAGTGGAGCAAGAGGCAACATTCTTTCTTGGACCCCTCCCCCACCTACAGTAACACAAGGCAGTGATGTGGTTGCCCCTCCCACCTGTGAATACCTAAGGTTCCGCCCTTACTACATAGCAGGCATGTTGAGACAACAACAACAAAAAAATGGCCCAAATGAAAGAACAGATCAAAGCTCCAGGAAACATACAACTAAGCAATGAAGAGACAGCCAACCCAACAGATGCAAAGTTCAAAACACTGGTAATTAGGATACTCACAGAAATGGTTGAGTATGGTCACAAAATAGAGGAAAAGGTGAAGGCTATGAAAAGTGAAATAAAGGAAAATGTACAGGGAACCAACAGTGAAGGGAAGTAAACTGGACTCAAATCAATGGTTTGGAGTAGAAGGAAGAAATAACCATTCAATCAGAACAGAATGAAGACATAAGAATTCAAAAAAATGAGGAAAGGCTCTGGAAACTCCAGGACAACTTTAAACATTCCAACATCTGAATCATAGGGATGCCCAAAGGAGAAGAGGACGAGCAAAAAATTGAAAACATAATGGAGAACTTTCCTAATCTGGCAAAGGAAATAGACTTCCAGGAAGTCCAGGAAGCTCACAGAGTCCCAACGAAGTTGGACCCAAGGAAGCACAAACCAAGGCACACCATAATTACATTACCCAAGATGAAAGATAAGGACAGAATCTTAAAAGCAGCAAGAGAAAAGGAGACAGTTACCTTCAAAGGAGTTCCCGTAAGACAACCAGCTGATTTCTCAAAAGAAAACTTGCAGGCAAGAAGGGATGGGAAAGAAGTATTCAAAGTCATGAAAGGCAAGGACCTACATCCAAGATTACCCTATCCGGCAAAGCTATCATTTAGAATGGAAGGGCAGATAAAGTGCTTCACAGATAAGGTCAAATTAAAAGAGTTCATCATTACCAAGCTTTTATATAAAATGTTAAAGGGACTTATCCAAGAAAAAGAAGATCAAAACTATGAAAAGTAAAATGACAACAAACTCACAATCATGAACAACCAAGCCTAAAAATAAACAAAAACAAAAATGAACTAAATAAATAACTAGAACAGGAACAGATACACAGAAATAGAGATCGCATGGAGGGTTATAGGTGGGGAGTTAGAGGGGGGAGGACATGGGAAAAAGTACAGGGCATAAGAAGCATAGATGGCAGGTACAAAATAGACAGGGGGAGGTTAAGAATAGTATGGGAAATGGAGAAGCCAAAGACCTTATATGTATGACATATGGACATGAACTAAAGTGGGGGTGGTACAGGGCAGGAGGGCATAAAGGGGAGAAAAAATGGAACAACTGTAATAGCATAATCAATAAAATACATTAAAAAGAGGGGTTCTTTGAAACCATAAAATACGTAAATGGAATGATGACAAGAAAATATAATATTCTGATGAGTGAATACACCCTAGGTGTTATAAAAACTTAATGAGCTATAATCTCCAGCAGAACAGTCCTTTAAGACTTGCACACTTTCGTACCATTTTGCCCCTTATCATTTTCCCAGGCACCTAGGAGAGAAAAGAACAAAAAAAAGGAAGTTTTATCCAAAAATATTAATATTTAATCATCATTAGTAGAAATTACAATTCTATTCAGGGTGATGTTAGATATCTTAAGGGTGCTTGCAAATGCAGTGTGAATATCAAACTTTCTCAGAATTTGGAGTCCTAGTAATAACTACATACTGACAATTGAAATAGATAAAAATAGCACCAGAAAGCCCCCTTTGTAGCTCAGTGCTCACTGCTGAGTGTGCTGTAATTACGTACACTACATGGGCTACAGCTGGAGCTAATAATACCATACTGAATACTAGAAAGCAGTAATTATACAACATATAATGTATGCTTGGCAAGATTTTCAGCGTTGGGGAATCTACTGTGAAATAGCATCTGACAGAATTAAAGGTCCAATTTGGGGGTCAGAATAGTTGGTCTAGACTGAACTAATTTAGGACATTGTGGCTCAAGCAGAATAAGTCATCTGTGAAATAAACAAACCCAATGATATGAGTACATCTAGAAGTACTGCAGTCTTAAAGCACATTAGTTTAAAATACAAAGAATTTCCAAGATTGAAAAACTGCTGCATACCTATGCACCATGATGGGTGCAGCAGGTTTAAAAAATAAAATGAGAGACGAAAGAGAATTCCTGACTGCCAATTGTTTATGATTATGACATAGGGTAAATTTGTGTTTTCATAGAGAAATGTACAGAGTACAATGAATTGACAATACCATTGGCATGTCTGCTGTCTTTAATAATGACCTACTTTTAAATATTGCTCTATTTTTTTTTAAATCCTCACCTGAGGATATGTTTATTGATTTTAGAGAGAAAGGAAGGGCACGGGGAGAGAGAAACATTAATCTGTCGCCTCTCATACGCACCTCAACCAGAGACTGAACCCGAAGCCTAGGTGTGTGCCCTGACCGGGGGTCAAACCCTCATCCTTTTGGTGGGTGGGGCGACACTGCAACCAACTTCACCGCCCAGCCAGGGCAATGTTCTGTTGTTCTGTTTGAAAATAGTTCCTTTAAACCTCGTGTTCTCATATTTTCTGGTAGAATTACACAGGACCACCTTCATGAAGATGTTTCTATTATGATTTTCTCCCTTCTTGGGAAGCCATTATATTTTACTTTGAGTCCTGCCTACTCTCCTGAGGGCAGCTAAGACTATCCTATTGTTACACTAAATTAATAAAATATGTAAAAATTCCGATTTATTGAAAATATTTTGAAAAAAGTACGTAAAATGTGTAAAAAAAGAATAAAGTTTTAGTAGTGTGTTTTTGTGTGGTAATCGTATGTAAAAAAAGAAAGAATGAAGTTTTAGTAGTGTTTTTTTGTGTGATAATCATTAAAACATACATACATACATAATTCACCATTGTATGTGTTAGAGACCCAAATTTTGTCCTTTGGAATTCGTATATCTGCATGTTAGCATCCTTTTAGAGCAATAAAAAAGTATAAAAATAAACGTATTTATACGTTACATGCATTCTAACGCTAGTCTACAAAATACGTATTTATACGTGTCCCGCGCTCCACCACCAGTCAACGTAAAACGTATAACTACGTTTGCCGCATACAATGTGTTAAGGAGTGCTGTTCAGCTTCGCGAGTAGTGGGAAATAGAGCAGAGGTGAAGGTCATTGGAGGAGAAGTCATGGAACCAAAAGGCTATTGTGTTAAAAAGATAATTAATACACCAATTTCTTCAGAAAATGAGAAGGAATAACATAAGATTCAAAGATGATTGCAACAAGAAAGGGCTACCTGGTAGTAGGAGCTTCCTGCAGAGGTGTTCAGGGAGGAGAGAGGAAATTGTACGGGAGGCTTGGGAATCTCCAAGGGCCTCATTTGATTCTGCTGCTCTTGTGAGTAGACTGCCCTCGTTCTGCATGATCTGTTCAAGGTGTTTGTATGAGGAACAGCTCTGGAAGGTAGAAATAACAAAGGGCAGGTTTGTTTACCCTCCATTATGATAAAAAAATATCTCTCTGTTAGAGAGTTAGGCTTTGGGAAACTGGTAAAATAAAAGTGATGGTACTCTGGCTACTGCTATTGCCGTAAGTAATAAACTATTCTTTGTCTCTGACTCAGGAGTCGCATGTTTTCCGCCAACATCCATAAAACAGTGGCAAGTTAAAAGTAGAAATCTTTTCAGAAGACTACAGGGCTCTGGGAACTCCTTCCTGTTCCTGGAACACGCGGTGCTCCCTTCATTTTGACGTATGCACTATTAACAATGAAGCTGTAAGGTTCAGGGGAATGGAGCCTCTGCCTATCTCACATGGAACCCTGGGTTCCATACCATTCTTCCATGTAATTTGGGATTACGAAGTACAAATATAGACACAAATTAAAACCACATATTGTACAAAAATGTAGACATAATCAAGAACATATATTGCTTATACAGTAGGGTGGGTCCTTATGATGCAGAGAGCCATAAGGGTAGGAATTGAGGATGAAAGCAGAAAACTAAATGAAACCGAACGAGAGAGGGCTCTTACAAAGACCTATAATGATGGCATGCCATGAGTATCTCAACTTCCCTCACCTTAGATCCAAACCCCAAAACAATATATTCTGGGCAAGAGCTTAAAATGGTTTGAGACTCATGAACCCCATCAGTGGCAGGCCTTTCCTGAGCCTCACTACCTGAGGCCAATTTGAATTCTGAATTCCATATCCTTTTCCAAAGATATAGTCATATCCAAGGATGCATATTATTTATACACCAAAAAGGGAGCCTATACTGCAGAGGGAAATGGGGTTGGGAATTAAGAAAGTAAAAAAAAAAAAAAAAAGTAAGAAAGAAAAAGAAGCAAAATCAGATAAGAGGGAACCCTTGCCCAGACTGGTGACAGCAGTAATCCGTGAGTAAATCAATTCTCTCTACCTCAGGTTCCAAAATCAACAGAATATAGATTTGGTCGCCTTCCGTCAAATAACTTGTAATGATCTGACGTGTGTGAACCCTGATCCCAACTCCAATTTGAATTGTTTTCATTCTTTCTTTGATTCTTGAGCTCTGCTGCCCTTTGAATTAGCCATTTGACGTTTTGGTCTCCGTACAGGACTTTTAAACAAACTTGTCCCTTGTCTACACAAATTTCTTCTTTAAGACGGGATTATCCTGACCCATGAGGACCCAACATCTCTGCCTCAGCCCACGCGGCTGACACTGTGGCCGGGCTGATTAGACATTCATAAAACTTATGAAGTGATCACCCCGAAAAGTCTAGTACCCACTGATACCATATGCGGTTATTAAAATATTATTGGCTTTTTCTGTACACTCTATTTTACCCCTTTTCCCCCATTATAATTATAACTGGCAATGTCTTCTTAATCCCTTCACCCTTTTCACCCATTACCCAAATCCCGTCCCATAGGGCAAATCTGGCAACCATTAAATTGTTCTCTACATCTAAGTTTGTTTCTGTTTTGTTTGTTCATTTGTTTTGTTTTGTAGATCCCATAGGAGTGAAATCAAGGGGTATTTGTCTTTGTCTCATTTTACTGAAAAAAATACCCGCTAGGTCTCTCCATATTGTTGCAAGTGGCAAGATTTAATTCCTTTTTATGGCTGAGTAATATCCCATTATATATGTACCACATCTTTATCCATTTGTCTATGGATGGACACTTATGTTGCTTCCCTTTCATGGCTACGTGAATAACGATGCTGCGGACATAGGGCTGCGTATATCTTTTCAAATTAGTGTGCTGGGAACTTTTGGACAAATACCCAGAAGTGGAATTGCTGGGTCATAAGGTAGTTCTATTTTAATTTTTTTGAGGAAACTCCATACCGTTTTCCACTGTGGCTGCACCAATTTACAATCCCACCAACAGTGCCTGAGGATTCTATTTCTCCACACCCTCACCAACAGCTGATTGTGGATTAACTGATGATAGCCATTCCACAGGTATGGAGTGATATCTCATTGTGGTTCATTGCATTTCTCTGATGATTAGTGATGTTGAGCATCTTCTCATTTGTCTATTGGCCATCTGTATGTCTTTTTGGAGAAATGTATATTCAGGTCCTTTGCCCATTTTTTAATTGGATTTTTTTGGTGTTGACTTGTATGACTTCTTTATAAATTTTGGATATTAACTACTTATCAGATGTATCATTGGTGAATATGCTCTCTCATTCAGTGGGTTTCTTTTCATTTTGTTGATGGTTTCCCTTGCTGTGCAAACACTTTGTATCCTGACACCATTTATTTTTTTAAGTATATATTTTTTGAGGTACATTTTAGGGTGGGAAGTCTTTTCTCTTTAGATTTTATTTATTTATTTTTACAGAGAGGGAGAGGGAGAGAGAAAGAGAGGGAAAGAAACATCAATGTGTGGTTGCCTCTCATGGGCCCCCTGCGGGCACCTGGCCTGCAATCCAGGAATGTGCCCTGACTGGGAATCGAACCAGTGCCCCTGGCACTCAGTCCATTGAACCACACCAGCCAGGGCTTCAAGTATATTTTCTTGATCATGTTACAACAGTTGGTCATTTTTTTCCTCCCTTTTGTCCCTCTATGCCTGGTATATACATTCCCTCTTGCATTCCACTCCCCCACCTTAGTTCATGTCCATGGGTCATGTTTATAAGTTCTTTGGCTTCTCTACTTCCTATACTATTCTTAACCTTCCCTGTCTATTTTGTACCTACCAATAATGCTTCTACTCCCTGTAGCTTTTCCCCCATTCTCCCCATTCCCACTCACCACTAACCCTCCATGTGATCTCTATTTCTGTGATTTTGTTCCTGTTCTAGTTGTTTGCTTAGTTCATTTTTCTGGGGCTTTTTGTTTGTTTGATTCTTTTAGGTTTGGTTGTTGATAGCTGTGAATTTGTTGTCATTTTACTGCTAATAGTTTTTGATCTTCTTTTTCTTAGATAAGTCCCTTTAACATTTCTTATACTAAGGGCTTGGTGATAATGAACTCCTTTAATTTAACCTTATCTGTGAAGCACTTTATTTGTCCTTCCATTCTAAATGATAGCCTTGCTGGATACAATAATCTTGGACAAAGTTTCTCCTTTTCATCACTTTGAATATTTCTTTCCTGCCCCTTCTTGCTTGCAAGTTTTCTTTGGAGAAATCACCTGATAGTCTATGGGAACTCCTTTGTAGGTAACTCTCTTCTTTTCTCTTGCTGCTTTTAAGACTCTCTCTTTATCTTTAACCTATGGCATTGTAATTATGATGTGTTTTGGTGTGGACTTCTTTGGGTGTAACTTGTTTGGAACTCTTTGAGCTTCCCGGACTTGGATGTTTATTTCCTTCGCCAGATTGGGAAAGTTTTCTTTCATTATTTTTTCAAATAAGTTTTTAATTTCTTGCTCTTCCTCTTCTCCTCCTGGAACCCACATGATTCAGATATTGGAACATTTAAAATGTCCCAGAGGTTCCTAAGCCTCTCCTCATTTTTTTTAATTCTTCTTTCTTCCTTCTATTCTGGCTGACTGTTTATTTCTTCCTTCTGCTCCAAATCACAGATTTCAGTCCCGGCCTACTTCCTTTCACTGTTGGTTCCCTGTATACTTTTCTTTATTTCACTTTGTATACCCTTCACCTCTTCCTTTATTTTGCAGCGGTACTTAATCATTTCTCTGAGCATTTTCATTACCAGTGTTTTGAAGTGGACTGATGTGGTGGGCCAAAGGTAGGCTGCAGTTACGTGCTCCCACCTGGTGGCCCCACAACAGACACAGCTGCAAGCTGTGTCCCTGGAAGGAAAAGCATGTAAGTGAATGAAGCACAGGGTCCTCAAAGTGTGGCCTTCTGTGGTGCCACCTATTCCCTTTGGGGAAGGTCAGAGATGGTGCAGGGAGGTCCGTGGAACATAAAAATGAAGGATTGTTTTGAGGGGAAAAACAATTTGAGTGCAGCATAACAAGGTTACATGGTATTGGGGGTGAACAGAGCCTGCGGGTTCGCAGACCTGCCCCTCCTGCTTTTAATCAGATCAGGGGTGTAAATGATAAATCTGAAGGTACAAGCATGTTGTCTCATGTGATCTCTCTGTCATCACTGCGGAGACAAAACACCCATCTAAAGAGGAAAATGCTCACCCTCCTGGTGCCGCGGGAAGGGGTCCTGTGTGGGACAGTGGATGCAGCCTCCTGCAGTGTCAGGGTGGGACCTGCTCAGAGAAGAGCGCAGTACTGAGTCGATGCCCTAACTTTTTTTTTCATTAAATTCACTTTGTTGACTTAACTTCTAAATTAAATATCTTAACAATACCTTCCACTTAAAAGAGTTAGTGTTTGTGAAGGGCTTAGAATAGTGCCTGGCATTGTTGGCTATTGTTTTCATAATAAATGTTTTCATTATTGAAGCTACAGTGTTTGGACTACTGAATTCTGATAGCCGGTATGTAGAAACACTTCTCAGGGTTACTCGAGGGGGATCAGGGCAATGCTGATTGGTTCAGTGCGCTTGCCTGATGGGTTTAATGGCACAGAGGAGGGAAGGTGGACGTAGCAGCTGGTGCACACTGTTGTTTGTTCTGGCCAAACGTCTTACATGGCATCTTCTCTAAATGAAATGCTGCCCAGCCCAGTACCTCCCTTTAGCAATGTCCCCGATACATGTGCATGCCCTCTAGGAAGTGTGGGAACTGCATGCCTGTCAGTGAAGCAGGAACCCACTGGTTTGCAGAGGTGGGGTAACACTAACGTGGTTTCACTGGGGCTGAGCCTGAGGCCTGTCACTCCACTTAGGAGAGCCATCTCTGAGCCATCGTGGGGGTCCCCATGTGATCCCACTGGGATTTAGAGCCTCGACTGATAAGCCTTTCCTCCAGGCCTCACCTTGGCCCAGGAGGGAGGGAAGGCCCAGGCCCACTGATTCACACAGACCCACTGTCCTACTGGGCCTTGGCTGCAGACGTTCATAATGCCCGGGAGTGACTCTCCACCACTGGACTACTGGCAAGAGAGGTGTCAGCCAGGGTCTCCAAGGGTGAGATCCTTTCAGTTAGGTTGCCTGCTCCTGAGCCACGTAGCTGTGAAGGACTGACCTGCTCACTTGCCCACTGCCAGTATCCACAGTCCTTTGCTGTCTGCCCCAATCTGCTCAGAGACTCTAATCTCAACTGCCTCTGGGCCTCCCTCCCCTTCTCCTGTTTGTAGAGTCACCTCCAGCCTCAGCTAACCAAACCAAGCCAGCCCTGCCCTCACTGTCTAGCCCCCTATCCTGACCACCATGCACCCTCTCACTCTGGCCGCACTGCCTGGGAAAAGGTTGCCCACCCTGCTGGTGAAATGGCCATCCTGGTTTGACCTCCACGGGCCACCCTCACACCAGCTTGCACCCCCCTTCTGAGGGGGTTCTAGGAGCCCAGGTCCGAGGCTGCAGCTAGCTAGCCCTCTTTAATGCCAGCGGGATTAATCTGTCTTCTTTTGGAAGTAGAGTACCAGGCTTCTGTTGGAAAGGGCAGGCTGTCCCCTGGCACCCTGGGCAAATGCCAGGGTGTCCTTTGGGTCAATTCAACCTTTGATGGTGGCTGTGAGGGGAATAGTCAGGCAGCGATTACTGGTAGAAATATCTTTTCTCTTCCCTCTCCTCTCTCACGTTGCATAACTAGCAGGGCCCCCTCCCACTTCTTTTTCAAGAGTGGTGTGGATATACTGCTTTTGAAATAAACATTCAACTGCCTTTACCGGAAAACAGACTGGCATTCGGGCTGCCTGTCACTGCCGAACCCAATAAGCAATGACAGTGATTGAATCTTAATAGGCGCTTTATTCAGATGGCCGGCGACCTGAGAAGATGGTGGGTTTATACCCCAAAAGACCATCTTCCCCTCTTTGTCCAGGCCAACATTTTTATACCAGGGGATAAATGAGGTCGATAAGAGCTTTGAAGTCCAAGGGGATTAGGTGAGTGGTGCCGCAATATTCCTGTCCTGGGCAGTTAGCTGTTCCAAGGGGTGGGTGGCAGTCTGTCTCTCCCTGGAACACAAAGGCCTGGATGCCTCCAGTTGTCCCCAGGCAGTAACCTTTAGCAGTGCCCCAGGAGGTCGGCTGTTTTCCCAGGAGCCAGGACAGGCCTTACCTACGGTTTTCTGAAAGAAAATCTTAAACATAAACATTGCTTGCCAGGCTTATAACTTGTTACCTTAAACTGAAATTTTCCAACTCTAGAGTCCCCTATCAGATGTACTGCTTTTGAAATAAACATTCAACTGCCTTGAACAGCTTCTTTGGTAGGGAAAAAGAGCTTCATAAGTCTTTGTATGAACTAACCATATAAATCCTTCCTGAAAAATGTGGAGTAAAATCCTTGGTCAGGGGGCATGTTCCTGCTAATGAACCATGGAGGTGTGGGCTTTGCCCATCCTTTTCCAGCAGAATCTGCTGACCCGGATGAACACTCCGGGAAGCCCTTGTGAGCCCACGATGGAGACAGTGTGAGACAGAGAGCAGCGGCACAGGGAGGAGTGGCTGCAGCATTTCACGTTGTCAGGATAAGTGAGCAAAGTCTCATTTTTGTTTCCCAATAGGTTCTTTGCATCAGGATACCTAAATTAAGAACCAGCCTTCTAAAAATAGAGATACTTTGATGTTATCAGAGCTGTTATTTATTAATTTTAAAACATCTTAATTTTACTGGGGGCATTACATTTATTTTGCTGGTGTGCATATCCAGTATATTTTTCACTTTCTCTACATCCTTTCATATCTTCTCCAAATCTACCTGCTGTTTCACAACTCTGTGCCTTTGCTTATGCTGTTCCCACCACCTGGAACACCACCTTCTTCTCCAGTGTCCCTCCCACTCTCAGTGACCAAATTCCTACTCATTCTTCAAAACTCACCTCAGATGTCCCTTCCTCCAGGGAACCCTGCCTGACTCGACCTCCTTTACCCACCCCCACCCTAACTTAAGGCTCATCCCCGCTGATCTCACACACACCATGCTTATATTTCTCCTTCCTACCCATATTTCAACTAAAACTTAAGTTACTGTGTCTCTCTTCCCTTCTAGACAGTAGGCTGTGTGACTGCATTTTGGTCATGGTGGCATTCCTCACATTGATCAGAAAAAATCCTGACACAGAAGAGGCTTAAACTGGTAGTTCTTACTCCACACACGGACCCCTTGGCTTTGCCTCCCTCTAGACCTCACTTTCTTGAGAAGAAACTGCATGCCCTTGGGCACACCTGCCGTGAAATGTTCTCTTCTTTAGAATGGCCACCGTGTAGGGCTGCTCAGCAAATGTAGTTTTGTCATCTATACACTCTATTGCCTATACCAGGAATTCTGAAACTTTTTAGTCTCAGAAACCCTTTCTAATCTTACCAGTCATTGAGGACACCAACAAGCTTTTGTTTATGTGGGCTACACCTATTAACAGTTACTAAATTATAAATTAACACTATGAAATTAGAAAACTATAAGTCCCTTAAAAATAACAAGCCCATTACATGCTAATGCCAATGTTTTTGAAACAGAAAGTAAGAGTGACATTATTTTGTATCAAGGTTTCTCAGCCTTGGCACTATCGAAAGCTTGGACCAGATCATTCTTTGCTGTGGGCTGTGCTGTGCATTGCAGGGTGTTTAGAAGCATCTCTGGCCTCCTCCCACCAGATGCTGGTAGCGCTCCCTCCTCCCAGTTCGGACAGCCAAGAAATTCCTCACATCACCTGGGGGGTGGACGAGGACAACATCACCTTGGTGAGAACCTCTGTTATATTTCTGCAAGTCTTTTAATGTCTTAATAGAAGACAGCTCAATTTTTGTTTCTGCTTCCACATTCAGTCTGTGGCAATGTGTTGTTCTCACTGAAGTATATGAAGAATTACAGCCGTATACAGCTATGTGGTTGGAAAAGGGGAAAATATTTTACTAGCTTTTAAAAATACTTGTGCATAGTCTTCTTTGATACTACAGTGAAACTCAACAAAAAAGTGCTTTGTTAAAGGTTAGTTGTAATGTGGAATCTGAAACCTATTAATGACCTTTTCCTGTTCCGTGACATTATTATGTTAGTTTATCTTCAACTTTGAAGGGATCTTTCCCCTTTTGTAGCATCATATACATTCCTTACTTGGGAAATGTTTGTGGAGCTCTTTTCAATGTTGACACATTTCACTATACAATGTAAAAGAGAATACATTTGTTACTATTCATTTTATTAGAAAAAAGTTAAGTGCTGGAAAACTATCAAGGTCCCAGGGCAGATGCAAAGTTTTGACAAATCAATTAACATAATATACCACATAAAGAAAACAGAATAAAAGTCATATGGCCATGTCAATAGATACAAAAACATTTTGATAAAATGGAGCAACAATTATAAAACACTATCAGCCGGGTGGCAATAGAAGGAACATACAATATGACAAACACACAGCTAACATCAAATTCAATGGGGAAAAAACTAAAAGATCAGGAACAAGACAGGGACGTCCACTTTCACCACTCTTAGCAACACGGTACTAGCCACAGCAATCAAACGGGAAACAGAAATAGAAGGCATTCAAATGGGAAGGAAGAAAAAAACTGTCACTGTTTGCAAGCAACACACCACTCTATACAGACAACCATAAGGATTCAACCCAAAATCTAAAACTGATCAGTGAATTCAGTACAGTATCAGGACACAAAATGAATATTCAGAAATCAGTTGCATTTTATACACCAGTAACTAATTATCAGAAAGGGAACCTAGGAGAACAATTCATTCACAATTGCATCAAAACAAAATAATAAAATAAAATAGAATAAAATAAAATACCTAGGAATAAATTGGGAAGCATGCATGATGTGCAGACAGAGAACTCCAAGAGAAGTTGTTCAAGTAACCTCAAAGGGCCAGAAAGGGAACCCACAGTGCCCCAAGAGACTGAGGAAACCCCTCACTTCTTTTTCTTCCCTTGTTCCCTCATGCTGCAGCCCCCTCACCCCCCACCCAAGCTCCAGTGGGGCACTGTGGGAATCTATAGGAGCCCAGACTCCGAGGGAGGGAAACCTTACCCTCCACTTGAAGGAGATGAAAGCCCCAGTGCTTTGCTTCCTCTCTCTGCCCACATGCCACTTGGCTCAATTGTACACACAGTCACACACATGGCTGCCATCGCATGGTAACTAAAGCCCCAGCTTTCTGGTCAAACAATGGGAAAAAGGACCCTGGGAACTGTGAAACCAGGAGCACATGGAGGAGGAGGATCCTGGGCAAGTGAAAACTCAAAGAGCAATGATAATGAATTCAGAACTGACACTGAAATCAGTGTACCCACAGAAGCTGGCCACAACCTGTAGCCTGAAGATAAACAGGTCAATTGCCTTCTAAGCAAAAATATCGGCATGCTCCGTAGTGTTTAAATGAGACCCAGAGTCACATAATGTAATATTTGAAATGATACCATAAAAAATTACTGCATGTGTGAAGAGCCAGGAAAACATTAACTCACATGGGAAAAGACCACTGACATGCCAGTCAAGAGGAAACGGCGGGAATCATCTGATATAAATCTTAAAGCAGCTGATATACAAAATACTCCAAAAAGCAACAGTGAACACCCTTGAAATGAATACAGAAATAAAAGCCTCAGCAAAGAAATAGAAGGTAAAAGTAAAACCATGAGAAATTGTTAAACTGAGAAATACAAATTTAGTAGACTACGTAGCAAAACAGAGATGGCAGAGGAGTCAGTGAACTTGAACAAAGATCAATAAAAATTATTCAATCGGATACACAAAGAGAAAAATTGTTTAAAAACTGGAAAAAAAACCCAAAGAGAAATATGATTGAAAACAATCAGAATCCTGGGACCTGCTGGACAAGAACAAAAGGTCTAACATTACTGTCATCAAACTCCTAAAAGGAGAGGAGGAAGAATGTGGTACTGAAAAAAACTTGAAGAGATAATGGCTAATCACTTTCAAAGTTTGACAAAAGACATAATTATAGATATTTTGAAAAATTCAGTGAACTCGAAACAGACTAAATGGAAAGAAATTCATGCCAACACATCCTAAACTGCTGAGAACTAAAGGCAAATGTGAGACAAATACAGATATTTTCAGACAAAGACAGAAAACACTGACTATTAACAGATCGTCACTGAAGAAGACATAAAGAAAATACAAGTCAATCTATGGAGGAGGCAAAGCAATGAGGAAAGGTAAACCAAGGCATATGTAAACATAGGGATAAATCTAAATAGGTATTCACTGTATAAAACAACAACAATGATAATGATGTTGTTAAAGACCAAATTTGGGGATTTTAAAAGAAAGTGAAATACTAAACAACAATATATAAGATGGGAGAGTGTGATCAGAGTTAAAACATTCTCAGGTCCTTTCATTGTTTGGATGAAGGGCAATGATTATCTTTAGGCTTTGTTAAGACAAATATACGTGTTGGACTTTAGAAGTAACTGAGATATAGATGAATCAGATGTTGACCCTGCCATCATGGAGTGAGTGTCGACATTCTTAGAGATGAGGACAGTGACAACAATAATTTAAATCCAAGGTTCAAAAACTACAAAGTTATAGATGCCACAACAGCAGCACTGTGAGCAAGCATCTCTGATGTCAAACCCCA
>PVJI01016718.1:7447-37659 GCA_004026765.1 Micronycteris hirsuta | reverse complement strand
TGGATTCTTCCCTTGAGTATTATGAAGTGTCCTTCTGGGTCTCTCTTTATGGCCCTTTTTTGGAAGTCTATTTTGTCTGATATGAGTATAGCTACCCCGGCTCTTTTTTCCTGCCCATTTGCTTGGAAAACTTGTTTCCAGCCCTTTACTTTCAATCTGTGAAGGTCTTTTGCCCTGAGGTGGGTCTCTTGTAGGCAGCCTATGTGTGGGTTGTGCTTTCTTATCCATTCAGCTATTCTATATCTTTTGATTGGAGCATTTAATCCATTTGCATTTAAGGTTATTATTAATAGGTACTTATTCATTGCCATTTTTTTTGTACCTGTGTTCCTCACTCTCTCTCTTTCCCTTCCTTTCCTTACAGATCCTTGAAATATTGACCCTTTGTATTGTTCTTTTAGTCTCTGTGTCATTTAATTCTGCTCTGATCTTGAACATCTGTTTCTTTCTACTTGTTGATCTTTGTATGTTGTTGCTCCTACAGTTCTTATAGATGTAGGGTTAAATTGTTTATTTGTAATGTTTCTATCTTTTTTAGGTAGGCCTGTATCACTATGAACTTCCTTCTCAGGATGGCCTTCACTGTGTCCCACAAATTTTGAACTGTTGTGAGTTCATTTTCATCTGTGTCCAGAAAGTTTTTGATTTCTTCCTTTATCTCATTCTTAACCCATTTATTGTTTAATAGCATACTATTCAATTTCCAAGAACTTGAGTGTTTTTGAGTTTTTTCCTTGAGGTTGGTTTTTAGTTTTGGTCCTTGTGGTCTGAGAAAATGCTTGATATGATTTAAATTTTCTTGAATCTGTTGAGGCTTGTTTTGTGTCCTATCACGTGATTTAGCTTTGAAAATGTTCCATGCGCATTTGAAAAGAATGTGTATTTTACTTCTTTGGGATGGAAGTTTCTATATATCTCAATTAAGTGTATTTGATCTAAGGCATTGTTCAATGCCACAATATCCTTGTTGATATTTTGTTTGGAAGATCTATCTTTTTGGCAGTGGTATAAAATCCCCTGGTATAATTGTGTTGCTGTCTACATCTTTCTTGAAATCCTCCAAGATTTTCCTAGTATATTTGGGTGCTCCTATGTTGGGTGCATATATGTTTATAGTATTTATGTCTTCTTGATGGATTCTTCCCTTGAGTATTTTAAAGTGTCCTTCAGTGTCTCTTTTTATGGCCTTTGTTTTGAAGTCTATTTTGTGTGATGTAAGTATTGCTACTCCAGCTTTTTTTCCTGTCCATTTGCTTGGAATATTTTTCTCCAACCCTGGTTCTCCTGTAGGTTCTCTAGTATATCTGGGGGTCATGTTTTCTTATCCAATTAGCTAACCTATGCCATTTGATTGGAGCATTTATTTCATTTACACTTAAGGTCATTATTGATAGGTACTTATTCATTTTTCACCTTTTTACCTGTATTCTTCTCTATCTTACTCTTTTTTCCTCTTCTGAAAGCAGTTTCTTTAGCATCTCTTTGAGTGCATACTTTCAGTCTACTTTTGTTTGGGAAAGTCCTGATTTTGCTTACCATTTTAAGTGAGAGCCTTGTTGGGTAGAGTAGTCTTGGTTGAAGGCCTTTGCTTTTCATTACTTGACATATTTCTTACCATTCCCTTCTGACTTGTAATGTTTCTGCTGAGAAATCAGCTGCTACACTTATCAGAGTTCCCTTGTATGTTACTTCTTGTTTCTCCCTTGCCGTTTTTAAGATTCTCTCTTTGTCTTTAAAATTTGCATTTTAATTATGATGTGTCTTGGACTAGGCCTCTTTGGGTTCCTCTTGATTGTGACCCTCAGTGCTTCCTGCACTTGCATGACTTTTTCTCTCTTCGGGTTCAGGAAGTCTTCTGCCATTATTTTTTCAAACAGGTTTCTATCCCTTGCTCCTTTTTGTCTGCTTCTGGTATTCTTAGATTCAAATCTTGTTAGGTTTCATGTTGTCTTTCAATTCCCTTAATCTGTCTTTCTATGTTCCTGTGTCTTTTTTTTTTTGTGCAGCTGCTCTATCTGGGTATTTCTTTCTACCTTATCTTCCAGCTTACTAATTTAGTCCTCTGCTTCATCCAGCCTGCTTCTAATTTCTTCTAGTGTACTTTTTTATTTCAGAAATTGGAATCCTTCATTTCTTCCTGGTTCTTGTTTATATTTTCTATTTCCTTTTCATACTGTTGTAGTTCCCACTCAATTTCTTGTAGTTTTCTCTGAATTCCTTGAGCATCCTTATAACTGTTCTTTTTCTGATACGTCTATAGAATAGAACTATCCTATAGCTCTATTAGAATTCTATATCTAATAGAACTCTATTTCTAATAGTTTTCTTGATTCCATTTCATTTAGCTCTTTTACATGGGAGTCTTCCATTCCTTTCATTTGCAGGTTCTTTCTTTGTCTCCCCTTTTTAAGTGATTCTTTTTGTTTGTTTCTGTGATTCCTGATGCTCTGCATTGCTAGCTGTCTTCGAAGGGTGAACTTCTGTGGTAATATTTCTGTGGGATTCAGTGGTGCAGTCTCTTTGATCTCCTTTTCTGGATTCTCTAGGGTTGCCCTTTCTTCCACTTTTGTGGGCTCTCTTGTTGTACTTGGGCTTTACCTGTTGGCGGCTCCTTTGTTGGTGAGTTCTCCCCTCCAGCAGGTTTACTAGTACTCATAACTCCCACCTTGTCCTGTATGTGATCAAGGTCAGGGTGAAGGTGAAATGGAGTAAGACAAAAGGATAGTTTTCTATGGGATTTAAAGTACTAACAAATAGAGAACAGATAGGAGATCTTTTGGAGAAGTACAACAATGACCATGATATTTCACCCAACTAGCCACTTTTTATAAAAGGTGAAAAAGAGATAGGACTCTTATTAGAAGGGAAAAGAATGCAAGCTGACTAGAAAATAGAACATGTATGCAAGGTTAGATGGTGAGACATAGAGTAAGACATAGAAACTTGGTGTAGTGTATGAGAGAATAAAGTTAACCACAACAGTAATAATGCTAAGGAAGATGGTGAAATGGATTAAGTCCAGGGAAGGGTGCTGTGTGAGATTTGGAATAACAACTATATGATAAGAAAGATATAATCTGAATAAAAAGAATAAAAATAAAGACCAAGAATAGTGTCATTGGAATATGAGTACGGTGAAAGAAGAAAAATTAAAATGAAATATGAAAAGGAGAGTAAGAAAACCAATTAAACAATGAAATCACACAAACAAAAACAAAACTCTAAACAGAAACAAGAGAAATAGTAAAACAATAAAAATAACAATAATAAATGTAAGTTCTGAAGGGTAGCAAAGTGAAACTTGTCTCAGTTGTTGCTGTTAGCCTTCTTACTTCCTTCCAGATCTGTCTTTGGTTTTCTCACAGCTCCAGGTCTTACTGAAAAACAAAAACAAACAAAAAAAAGCTTCCTGCTAACTTTAAATCTGCCAAATGGGTTTTTCTGGTCTTCCTGAATTCTGCTAGGCAGAGGGGGGTTAAGTACTGTTTTTTTCCTTTCCTGTGGTTCTGGGCTTGGTCTGGGCTACAATATTCACAGGTGCCCAGTTTCCAGCTCAGGTTCTCAGAGCACTGTGCAGCTCACAGTGTCCACTCTGCGATTTTGTGCCAGGCCGGCACCTATGGTCTACCTCCTTGTGCAATCCTTTGATTAGTCCCTGAGGTGCACTGAATGGGAGCAAGTTGCATCCCTCCTACTCCCTCTTTGTTGGCCTGGGCCTATGAGCATGTGAAGGAAATCTCTTCAGGGCAGTTAAGTTCCCCTATAGAATTAAGTCTTTCTGGGCACTGCTACCTGTCTGAGCCCCTACTGTCCCTCTTTGATCAATCTGTGAAATGCCCTGAGTAGGAGCAAATCACAACCCCCACTCCTCCCTCTTAGCTGGTCCAGCCACTTCACGCAAGAGGTCCTTGCACAGCAGCTGAGAGCCTTTTTTGAGTGATTTCCCCTTAGTTGTGGACAGCTGTTTCTGACAAGCAACAGGCTTTCCACACAGACCAACTCTCTGACCAGTGCAAAGACTATCAGGGTCACAGCTAGTCACGGCCCATCTCTTCTCCCATCTCCAGATGTCACCCAGCTCCCCAATTTTTCTGGTACTGTCTCAGCCGGCGACCAGAGTCCCAGCCAGGATATGCAGCCAGCTGTGTGTCTCTTACTGTATCTCTGTCCCCCCCAGAGCTTTAAGCATCCAGGTCTGTGAGTTCCCTGCTCTTGGCGGGGAGGGGGTTGCTCTAAGTTATAATCACTGACCCATTTCTCCAATGTTCCTGTAGCAGCCATGGTCTCCAGCGCAGGGCCTGGGGACCTTCCTTTCAGCCTACAAAATCTCCTTACCATCCATTTTTAAACATCCTCTGCAACGTTTGGATTCCAAACTTCGTATTAACTGGGATTGTGTTGGCTGTTCACTCTGTTCTTTGGAAGATTGGCTAGGTGTCCCAGTCAGGTGCACGAGCAAATGGGTTCAGTTACCTTGCCACCATCTTTCATCCTGAGATTTCCTTCTTTTTAATAGCTGTGTACTATTTCATTGTGCAAATATACCACTTCTTTTTTTATCTACTTATCTACTGATGGACATTTAGGCTACTTCCAAATCTTGACTCTTTAAATAACACTACAATGAACATAAGTGTACACCTATATCCTTCCAAATTATTATTTCAAGTTTCTTCAGATAAATTCTCAGAAGTGGAATTGTTGAATCATAAGGCAGTTCTATTTTTAATTTTTGAAGTAATTCCATACTGCTTTCCGCAGTGGCTGCAATATTTTTTAGGATAGACCATATGTTAGAACAAAAAGTATGTTTCAATAAATTAAAGAAGATTGAAAGCATATCAAACATCTCTGACCATAATGGTATGAAACAAGAAAAACATGCACAATCATGGAGGCTAAATAAACATATTAGTAAGCAATGAATGGGTCAATAATGAGATTAAGGAAGAAATCAAGATTCCTTGAAACAAATGAAAATGAGAACACAACAAGCCAAAATCTATGGGACAAAAGCAGTCCTAAGAAGGAAGTTCATAGCATTATAAGTCCACCTCAAGAAAAAAATAATCTCAAATCTAAAAATATAACTTCACACTCAAGGGAACTAGAAAAAGAGTAAAGCCCAAAGTGAGTAGAAGGAAGGAAATAATAAAGATTAGAGCAAAAATAAACAAATTAGAGTCTGAAAACCAATACAAAAAAATCAAAGAAACCAACAATTGGAAATGTATCTTTCTAATCTCTATCACGAGGGAGAATAAGGAGCAGCTTCCATTCACTTGGAACAGAAAACACTGTACATTCATGTTCTCAGTTTCACAAGAATAACCACAAGAGACCTGAACCAGTTGAAGTACTGGATGCAGATTGGGCTTGTAGTGGGGGCAGCAGGGGACAGAGATGATGAATATCAATTATCAACAACTATAACAGAGACTGTAGCTTGTGTCACTAATCTTCCTCTTATAGGGATTTTTTTGTTTTATCTTGTTTTTGTTGTTTAAGTCTAACTTACCAATAATTTAAGGAATAGTTGACAAGTTGGAAAAAATGCTATATGGGAAACACATGTTTGGAATACAGCAAATAGGTGGCAGAGAGGGGAATACCTCTAAAATACATGTTTTACTCTTTCTTACATCAACTTCTAAATTTCTTAACAGGATTAAAGGCTCTTGTTACTCTCTGGTATAAAACAGTTTGCTGAAAACAAACCAATTTTTGGCTTCTTTACCTTACATGTCTCAGCTCCCAACTTCACTACTGGTGTTTCCTAAGATACTTCTGAGATCAACTTTTTCTTTTTTAATTGTATTTTTTTCCATTATCATTCTGTCCCCTTGTACCCTTCTCTCTCCTGCAATCACCACACTGTTGTCCATGTCCATGAGTCCTTTTTCCTTTTCTTCTTAAAATCCTTGTCTTGAGGTCTGCTTCTGATAAAACTCAAAATAAGAAATCAACAATTAGTAAAGAAGAGAAAGAAACTGAAAAGGGAGAATGTGCCTTGTGAGTCTTGAAACATCATGTTCAGGTTAAAAAATATTAACAATGTGTTCTGATGCCTGCTTTCAACCACGGTGAAGCAATTATTATTCTCTATTATGGTTGCCTGCTTTCTAGCTTGAATTTCTGATTAGATCAAGCCCTTTGAATACTTACTATGCTTTCTATAAATATTGATTAATTTATTACATAATCAAAAATATATTCAAATACTTTTGAAACCTATAAAGCTTCAGAGAATATGAAGAGAAAAAGAAAATGGGAGAAAGTATAGAAAGATGACCCCCTCTTGTGTCTAGAAATAATGCAGTTATTGATATGTCTATATGACTCCTAGTTTTTGAGAAATTATATTTATATTATTGCCAAATATCCTCCTTTTATTACTCATATGCTTGGATTTCCTAGTTTTGCTACTGAAGTTTTTAAATGGATTTATTTTCTTTTCTTCCAGGACCTTAAAACATTACTAAAGCAGAGTTAAATAATAAAGAATAAAAACCTGAAATGGCTGTTCTTGTAACATAATTCTGGAAAATATTTTAATCACCCCTATAAACTTGGAAGCAAGTTACCATCAGAGACCAGCGATTTTCTTGCTCTGTAACCTCATTCTGATCTTCATGTTGGTCACCTTCATCCTCCTATGGTTACCAAGAGAACTAAATAAGATCACTGGATGCTGTTCTATAGACCACATCCAAGTTCAACTTATTTTCTTTCTCCTTTTAATTATGCTAAATATTTGTGATGAGTTCACAGCATCTTATTTTGAATACTCAATTATAGTTCTCAATTTCTAAGGGAGAATTTATTTAAACCACCACAACAAAAACAATGGTAGAGTCTTGATTTAAATATGAATTGACTTTGTGGGGAGATATCTAAGTTTTGATCTATAATATCTATAGGAAAATTCTTTGCCAAGCTAACATGTGAAAGTAAACTCACTCTCTATTTACATCATAAAACAGTATCATTTTTTTAGAGTTTTATCACTCAGCCCATGTAATCTTAAAGCCATTACCCCTTACATCTCATATGCCAGCCCTATGCTTTGGTAAAAAGCCATAAAGTGTGAAAAAGTAATACATTTGATGATGTGTATCCTGATGGTGATATTTCATTCTGTGTAACCATAGAAAAACATCTTTTGCTGCTGTTATTTCAATCGAATGAGCACAATTTTAACATTCATCCATTAAAAAACCACTTTGGTTCTGGGAAACTGAGTATTAGAAATATGACAAGCATATTGGACTAAGTTCAGAACTGAACATCAGGAGTAATTAAGGGAGTGGAGAGATTCATTTATGAGAAAAGATTAAAAGAGCTCAATCTGTTTAGCTTGGCTAGCAGACAACTAAGTAGGGATGTGGTAATTGTTTACAAGTACTTACAGGATGTAAATATCAAGGCTAGAGCAGAAATGTTCAGACTGAAATCAGAAAGCCTGAATCACTACAAATTAATAAAGTGAAAATTTAGACTGACTGCTATCCAAAATTTGGTAATCATTAAGGCCTTTTAGCAGGAATTATCTCTAAGGGAAAAAGTAAAAACAAACTCTTTGGGATATTTAAATGTGAGATGACCTTTGTGAATATGTGGCTGCTGCACATTTATTATCTGCACCTTATCTTTAGAAAGGTATTTTCTAAAGATAGAATTCTAACAAATATAAATGAATTTAATGCATTTACAGAAACATTATTATTAAAAAAATACTTTCTATTTTTGTTTTCAAAACCTTTTTAACCCAAATAAATTGTAATTTAGTATGGCAATGATAATAGCAAATAACTTCTGATGAATTTTAATAAAACTATAACCATGTATATTACCTTTATTCACATAAACATGTAATTTATAAGCATATTCATATAAGATTATTAGTGTTACTAATGTACCACTTAGAAATTGTTATGAAATATTTAGAGAACATTTATTATTGCTCAGTTACAGTTGTCCCTATTTTTCCCCAATTACTCCCCCTTGCATTGCCCACCCCTCACTTCCCACATTCAGTTCTCCCCACCCCATTGTCTTTGTCCATGGGTCCTTTATACGTGCTCCTTGACTGGACCTTAAAATTTAGTAGAATTAAGAAAGCTACAGTAACTCATTACATACATTTAAAGGCAGATTTACAGAAAAAAAAAAATTCAGTAAGAGCATTGTGTTATTGAAATAGCTCCTAAACTGGCCTTGCACTGGGTAGCTCTGCCTTGACAGGAAGAGTTTGCCTGCAGTTCATGTGGGAGGTGGAGAGCCTGAAGACCCCTGAAATGTAACCATTAGGTCTGCAGCCTTCCCAGCCACTCAGCTGGTGCTGAGGACCCACCTGATCTGTGCCTATCCTAGTCAGGGCACAACTGCCACTCTGCAAGGAAATGTTCACCTGGGGGAAGAAGCTTCTGTGTTCCTTCCCCCGCCCCTCCAAGAAACCAAGACCGCTAAGTCTGGAACTTGCTCCCCCTTCTGGTGCTCAGTCTCTACCCAATTCCCTACCTCATGAGTCAGCCAGGGGGTATTTGAGCAAAGGCCTACCAACAGTCAAAAATGCTCACAAATACACATTTGTGATTCTGTGATATGAATAGAAAAATAATCATAATAATTATTTAAAAATAACAATAAACATCAATCATATAACATTTTAGAGATTTTTATGTTTACATATATACACATCATATATATCATATCTATTGTCTCTTTCTCTCCCTCACCTTACTCCAGATAGAATATGTAACTTTATACTTCTTTATGTTTATCTATCAAACAAACATAATAGCCCAAATATTTTTATTTCTCATGGTTTCCATTTTTAAGTTTTATAGGAAATAAATGAATTTGAGACCATCTTTTTAATTGTTCATAATTTTATTACATTTAGAAAAATTACAATTAAATATGTGTGCAATATTGGAAAAACAGCTGAAGTAAAATACAAATTCTACTTTTAGATATACATTGACTTTTAAATGAATGGTTTCATATTATTACAAATATTTAATCTATATTTATAAACAAGTTTATTTAATAACATATGTGCTCTTAATAACTTACTTTTGACTCTACCTAGAAGCTTTTAATTTGAATTAGATAATGTATTGCACATATATCCATTGCATAATATTTCTTTACCTCTGAATCCATATATGTGCTGCTTATTTATCAGTTGCTCAGAGAAATTAAAGGAATTGAGGTAAACACACACAAGCACACAGAGTAATTTGAATCCTTGCTACAACCCTGCAACATAGGGCTCTGCCACTTGTCACCCTTAATCCACATGACCCAAACATTTGTGTTGAAGGAAACAGGTTTTATTAACTGGTTTCCAATTTTGAGGCATCTGAGAGCACTCCTGTTCTGAGTTCTTCCCTTCCCTGAGACCCAGAACTGCCTTGCTCCCCAAAAGACTACAAGACAAAACCATGGCCAAAAGTTCCCAATTCCTTATCCGTTTTTAAGTTGGTCATGGAAATAGATCTCCATCCTCTCTGGAGTGTGCACTCATGGGTTTCAGACTCATCATTTTACAGCAGCTATTTCTTTCAGGACCTAAGTTGCACTACTCTCAATATCCATGTAGCAGCCCAGGATCCATGTTCCATGATACATTGGATCATAGTATCCCAGGGGCTGGAGACCACTGAGGAATGCATCCCAGTGTGGGACTCTGTTTCCAGTAGTGGTCTTCCAACCATGTGAGTCCTAAGGCCCGGGTGGGCCCAGCATCTGCTTGGTCCCACAAGTGCTCCCTTCTTGTGCAGGGATCAAGGACCAGAGACCCAGAGAGTCCAAGTGCCAAAGCAAGAGAGCCCCAAACACAAAGAGTGGTTACTTGATATCTTTGTGTTTAAAAGGGCCATCACCAAATCCCATGCATGCAGAAGCCAGTGGGAGTGTTCACCTTTCCAACTAATGGCCATGTTTGTCTTTGCCCCTCTTTATGAGCATGGGCATGGGCAAAGTCTACAGTCACCCTGGTCAGGGTGTCCAGAACCCATAGTTCACAAAGGCACTGTATAGCCTGTATCACAAGCTGGTAACATAAAGGCATGTGTTATTAAGCTCCAGCTCTGGTTTCAATCACGGAAGTTCTCTGCCTTTCCTCCTGCCAACTACATTGTGTTTATTGTAGCATACTGTGTCAGGCTACCTCTTTTTTAGGCAGCACATCCCTTTGCAGCATCGGTGTATAGCCTGGTTCTTTCTGTACACACCCAGATCCAGCAGAGGAATCTTCAAGCTGTGGATTGCTGATAGCCAAAAACAGGTTGCCCAGGTACAGTCACAGGCAGCATCTGACATAAGTCTACAGCAGAGTCTTTGCAGATCTACCTAATACATAGAAACAAATACAAAGAAGCAGCAAAAATTGGAAGACAATGAAACAGACACCAAATGAAAGACCAGGAGAATTCTCCAGAAGAAGAACTAGATGAAATAGATGCAAACAATTTATTAGATAGAGAGCTTAAAGTAATGATTTTAGGACACTCAACAGCATAAAAAGGGGGCATAGAAATCATTTTTTTTAAAAAGATTAGTCGATCAGTCAGAAATAAAGAGTGCAATATCTGAAAAAAGTAACGCACTGGAAAAAAGAGTAGGTTAGATGAGGCAGAGTACCAAATCAGTGATTTGGAAGACTAGTTAGAAACCCACAAAAAGTAGCAAAAATAAAAGAGAATTTTATAAAAAGGAGAACTTAAGAAACCTTTGGGATGATGTAAAGTGTAACAACATCTGCCTCATGGGAATATCAGAGGGATAAGACAGTGAGCAAGAGATTTAGAACCTATTTGAAGAAATAATGACCAAAAACTTCCCTAAGTTGGTGAAGGAAAAAGAAACACAAGACCAGGGAGCTCAAGTTGAACGCAAAGAGGCCTACACCAAGAGACATCATAATTAAAATGACAAGGCTTAAAAACAAGGAGAGAATCCTAAAAGCTGCAAAAGAAAAGCAGGTAGTTACATACAAGGGAGCACCAATTAAACTGTTTTCTGATTTCTTAACAGAAACATTACAGGACAGAAGGGAGTGGCTTGAAATATTCAAGGCAATGAAAAGCAAAGACCTGCAACCAAGGCTATCATTTAAAATCAAAGGAGAAATAAGGACTTTCCATAAAAGAAAAAGATAAGGGAGTTTATTAACACCAAATGAGCACTGTGACAAATGTTAAAGACTTGCTTTAAGAAGAAGAAGAAAAAGAGAAGGAATAAAATATCAGAAAACAGTTTAACGATAAAATGGCTCTAAATACATATCTATCATTAATTGCCTTAAATGTAAATGGCTTAAATGTTCCTACCTAAAGTCATAGGGTAACTGAATGGATTAGAAAACAAATCCATATATCTGCTGCTTCCAAGAGACCTAACTCAGATCAAAAGATACACACAGACCAAAAATAAAGGGATGGAAAATATATTTCATGCAAATGGAAAGGAAAAAAAAGCTGGGTTAGCAATACTTATATCCATCAAAAAGCACTTTAAAACCCAGGATATAATAAGAAAAAACCAGGACACTACATAATAATAAGGGGAATAATCCAACAAGAAGGTATAACCCTAGCAAACATTTATGCACCCAACATAGGAGCACCTAAATATGTGAAGCAAATCTTGATGGGCATAAAGGGAGAGAGCAACAGAAATACAGTCATAATCAGGGATTTTAACACCCCATTGAGTTCATTGGATAGATCTTCTAGACAGAAAAGCAACAAGGAGACAGTGGCCTTAAACAACACACTAGAACAAACGGCTTTAATTGATATCTTCAGAGCATTTTGTCCCAAAGCAGCAGAGTACACATACTTTTCAAGTGCACATGGAACATTTTCTAGGATAGACAATATGTTAGGGCACAAAACAAATCTCAATAAATTTAAGAAGATTGAAATCATATCAAGCATCTTATCTGATCACAGAAATCAGTCACAGGATGAGCACTGAAAAACACACAAAGGCATAGAAGCTAATTAACATGTTATTAAACAATTACTGGATCAACAACAAGATCAGGACAGAAATAAAAGTATACCTTGAAACAAATGAAAATGAGAACACAGCAATTCAAAACTTGTGGGATTCTAGGACAACAATTCTAAGAAGGGAATTTATAACATTACTGGCCTATCTCACAAAACAAGCTAAAGTTCAAATAAACAATCTAACTTTATACTTAAAGGAACTTGTAAAAAAATAATAAACAAAGTCCAATGGGAATAGAAGGAAGGAAATAATAAGATCAGAACAAAAATAAACAAAATAGAGTCTAAAAAATGATACAAAAGTTCAATGAATTCAAGTGATGATTTTATGAAAAGATAAATAAGATTGACACATCATTAACCAGACACATCAAGAAAAAAAAAAGAGAGAGTACCAAAATAAATAAAATCAGAAATGAAAGAGTAGAAATCACAACTTACACCAAAGAATACAAAGGACTGTAAGAAAATATTATGGACATTATATGCCAACAAACTGGACAACCTGGATGAAATTGATAAATTCCTAGAAACATATAATCTTCCAAAACTAAATCAGGAAGAATCAGAGAATCTGAATAGACAGATTACACCAGGTGAAGTTGAAGCAGTAATAAAAAAAAAAAAAATCCCAGCAAACAAAAGCCTTGGAACTAACACCTCTCCTTCTTAAACTATTTCAAAAAATTTCAAGAGGAGGAATGGCTTCCAAACTCAGTTAAAAAAGCTAGCACTATCCTAATTCCAACACCAGATAAAGACACTACAAAAAAAATAGAAAGAAAGAAACTTATGGGCCAATAGCTCTGATGAACATAGATGCTAAGTCCTCAACAAAATATTAGCAAACTGAATACAGCAATGGATCAAAAAAATCTCACACCATGATCAAGTGGGATTTGTTCCAGGAATGCAAGTCTGGTACAACATTCACAAATCAATCAATATGATTTACCACATAAAAATGTGTAAAAACTACATGATCATATCAATAGATGCAGTAAAAGTACTTGGTAAAACCTGGTACCCATTTATGATAAAAACTCTCAACAAAATGGAAACACAGTGAACATACTGAAACATAATAAAGATCACATGTGACAAAACACATGCCAACATCATACTCGATGGGCACAAACTGCAAGTTTACTCCTTAAGATCAGGAACAAGACAAGGATATCTACTTTCACCATTCTCATTCAACATAGTATTGGAAGTCCTAGCCATAGCAATCAGAGTTGAAGAAAAAATAATAGGCATCCAAATTGGAATGGAAGAAGTATAACTGTCTTCATTTACAGACGACATGATACTGTACATAGAAATCCCCAAAGATTCTACCAAGAAACTACTAGAACTGATAAATAAATTCCACAAAGTAGCAGAGTACAAAATTAATATCCAGAAATCAGTTGCATTTTTATATGATAATAACTTACTAATAGGCAAATAATAATACAATCCCATTCACAATTGCTTCAAAATGAATAAAATATCTAGGAATAAACATAACAAAGTATGTAAAACACGGGTCCCCACAGAGGTAACTGGCCCATGGACTGTTAGGAACTGGGCCACACAGCAGGAGGTGAGCAGCAGGTGAGCTAGCAAAGCTTCCTCTGCATTTACATCACTTGCTTTACCTCCTGAGCTTCACCTACTGTCAAAGCAGTGGCGGCATTAGATTCTTATAGAAATGTAAACCGCATTGTGAATTGCATATGTAAGGATTCTGGGTTGCATGCTCCTTATGAGAACCTAAAGCCTGATGATGTGAGTTGGAGCTGAGGTGGTGATGCTAGCGATGGGGAGCAGCTGCAAATACAGATTATCATTAGCAGACTCCAAAGATAGCAAAATAAATCAATTGCTTGCAGACTCATATCAAAACCCTATCAGTGAGTGGCAAGTGACAATTAAGTGCTTCTCATAGCAGGCTACAAAGCTATCCCATTCCCCACTCCCATCAATGGAAAATTGTCTTTCATGAAACTGGTCCCTGGTGCCAAAAAGATTGGGTACTGCTGATTTAAATGACCTGTACTCAGAAAATTATAAGACACTGGAGAAATAAATTGAAGAACATACACATAAGTGGAAGCACATACTGTGTTCATCCTAAAGCAATCTACAGATTCAACAGAATTCTTCTCAAAGATTCCAATGATGTATTTCACAGAACTAGAACAAATATTTTAAAAATTTATATGGAACCACAAAAGGCCCCACATATCCATAGCGATCGGAGAAAGAAGAACAAAGCTAGAGGAATCAGGTTACCTAATATGAAATTATACTATAAGGCCATAGTAATCAAAACAGAATGACAGTGACATAAAAACAGACACATAGGTAAATGGAACAGAATAGAGAATGCAGAAATGAACCCATACCTTTATAGTCAATTAATATTAGACAGGAAACAAGTACATACAATGGGCTAAATATAGTTTATTAAATAGTGTTAGAAAAATTGGACAGATATATACAGAAAAAATGAGACTAGACCACCTTCTTACACCACAACAAGAATAAATGTAAAATGGATTAATGACTGAAATGTTAGACCCGAAACCATAACCATCATAGAAGAAAACATAGGCAACAAAATCTCAGATATTACTTGTAGCAATATTTTATTGGTTATATCTCTCCAGGCAAGGGAAAAAAATAAATAAATAAATGGGACTACATCAAACTAAAAATGTTTTTGCACAGCAAAGGAAAACATCATCAAAATAAAAAGACAACCCATAGAAAGGGAAACCATATTTGCAGATACCTCATAAGGGGTTAATATCCAAAATTTATGAAGAACTTACAAAACTCAACATCAAAAAATCAACCCAATTAAAAAATGGGCAGAGGACCTGAATAGACATTTCTCCAAAGAGAACATACAGATGGTCAATAGGCATATAAAAAATGCTCAACATCATAAAAATGCAAATTAAAACCACAATGAGATATCATCTCACACCTGTGAGAATAGCTATCCTCAATAAATCAACAAATAGCAAGTGCTGGAGAGGATGTGGAACCTCCAAATTTTTTGCATTGTTAGTGGGAATGCAGATTGGTACTGCCACTGTGGAAAGCAGCACAGAAATACCTCATAAAATTAAAAATGGATTTGCCTTTTGAACCAGCAATCCCACTTCTGGGAATATATCTGAAGGAATCCAAAACACTAATTCAAAAGAACATAAACACCCTTTTGTTCATTGCATCATTATTTACAATTTCCAAGACATGGAAGCAACTCCAGTGTCCATTAGTAGATGAGTAGATAAAACAACACAATGGAATACTACTCAGCCATAAAAAAGAAGAAAGTTTTACCCTTCGTGACAGTTTGGATGGACATGGAGAGCAATATGCTAAGTGAAATAAGGTAGTTAGAGAAAGACAAATATCATATGATTTCACTCATATGTTGAATCTAATAAACAAACTGAACTAACAAGCAAAATAGAGACAGACTCATGTAGAGCAGGATGACAGCTAAGGAGGGAGAGGATAGGAGAAGGAGGGATTGAACAAAAATAAAAAGGAGTCATGGACATTGATAACAGTGTGGTGATTTCTGGGGGAAGGGGCATAAGGGGATTAAATGGTAATGGAAAATAATTCAATAAAATAAATAAATGAATTGATTAATTAAATTTACCATAAATAAAAATAGAAAACGTATTACTTTTCAAAACAGAGAATGAGAGTATATGTATGCATATAATTTATAAAAAATTAAAGTAAATATAATAGTTTCATAATGCACAAAATCATTCCTTTATGGAAACTGCATGTATTAAAAATTATTAAAATTTTATATAAAATAGGTTATAATTTATATCTTAAGTTTTATGTTTACATAGAAAACATATTACTGATCATTTGAGTATGCATGATACTTACAGTAAACATGCTTATGAATTATAAAATTATACATATTGTTTTCTTGTAGATGAACATATAAATTGAAGAGCATAATGCAAAACAGTATATATAACTCCCAAATGAAAACTGATGAATACATTTAACACATACCAGCTTTATATAGAATAAGAAAGGACAAAGAAGTAGCAGAATTTGTAAATGTAAATGAATATCTATAGAAATGCATTTTTTTCTCATAAGCTGTAATAGATATTTAGCTAATTTGAATGTTTTAAGAGGGGTATTTAACATATTTATAACATCTGATCTCACTTCTTACATGTCCCTGGGCTCCTTTTCCAACAATATTACACAAAAATCATCTCCCTACAATTAAGGATGTATTTTTTTTAAGATTTTATTTTTATTTATTTTTAGAGAGAGGGGAAGGGAGGGAGACAGAGAGGGAGAGAAACAGCAATGTATGGTTGCCTCTCACATGGCCCTCATGGGGACCTGGCCTGCAACCTAGGCATGTGCACTGACTGGGAATCAAACCGGGACCCTTTGGTTCCCAGTCCGCACTCAATCCACTGAGCTACACCAGCCAGGAAGGATGTATTTTTGAAGTATCATCATTACTCCATCCCGGTTAATCTTACCATAATGTCCAATCAAAACTTGATTTATGTTAGATTCTGTGTCCAGCATGATCTTTTTTCAAAGACTCTGGAATCCTTTGAGGTTAATTTGTATTCATGAGTATAAAAAAAAAATGTCCCTTTTACTACAAACAATGAAGATTGTAACTCTAAATCTTAACAAAATTGATGTTAATGTAAAATTAACTGCTGCTTAATTTCTATCAATTGCTCCCAAGAATCTAAAAATTTGAATAAAAATGAAATTATTCAATCCTAGAACAGAGTTAAGCCCTGTGTGTTGAATAAAGTCTAATACTATTACATTGAAAGCAAATCTTCTAGGACTCTACCCTGATTTAGACCATTGCTAGGTTATGATGACAGATGCAGGATTGTCTAAAAATCACTCTGTGTTACCTGGAGCATGAGCTAACAGGAACTAGGGGTTTCAATCTTGAGGACCAGTACCCAAAGACAACTTTCTATAGTATATTTTCTCTAATCCTTTGCCAGGCGGCTGTCTCCATGAGCTCTATGTTCTCAGGCATTGGAACCAGTTTTCTGAGATAATACATGTAAGCAAGAGTCATACAAACCCATGACTTCAGCTGGCCTACTAGTCCGTTCAAATTCTGAATGGCAGATTGCTCCTATATTCATTTTGTAAATATGAGAGCTAAAGGAGCGACATATCTAGCAGTGTGTCACAGTCTGGGTATTTCTTTCTATGTATAAAACGAGAGATGGAGATGGAGGACTTATGGCTTCTCTTCTCTTGCTGACTCTGCTCATATAAGTTTTCTTCATGAAGCTTGTTTCTTAGGCCATACATACCCTGTGACACTGAAGAATTTTTTGACAGGTATTTTGCTGATGAACTGAAGAAGGTCTCCTTGCAATGACAAAAATGGAGATCTTAAAGGTATATGTGTAAAGGGTGTGATTGGGAAAACTAATTGGAAAAGCTCTTCTAAGAGAATATTTTAGAAATTGGAATGTGAACCTAAAGTTTAGAGGAATGATGAATGCTGTCAACAGATGTGCACTTGCTCTTTCATGACTTGACTACAAAATTACTCATATCTCCTCTATATTCCTTTTCAGGTTAGAGTGACATCTACTATTTCTCAAAGAGGAAAATGTAGAATGTACCCTGCAGGCACATTTTAGTCCAACTATTTGCAAAACTAGAACGGGATTGCATGGCCAAACCTACCAAAACCGGAGTCTGGGAAACATATTGTTGATGCATTATCCTCTATTGTGAGAGGAAAAAAGTGATAAGAGATGTAGACATAACTGTTTTGTAGCCAGTCCTCAATATTCACTTCAGATACTGATATTTTAACCGAGTTTCTAGAGAAAATGAAGGTAAGCTCACGTGTTTATCCTAACATGTTTAACCTGGGTCATGAGTCTAAATATACTTTCTGAGATATCTCATCACTACTTTTTACAGTTGGGACATGAGGATACTAAATACCATTCCAGAAGAAGTTAAAATTATGTATCATCACATGAAACAGCATCTCTCTGCCAAGCAATATTGTGAAAAGGTTAGGTAAAAGGTGATTTCTCCACAGTTGTGAATATTCTAGAATACTTTCACTCTTTTCTCCATGCTGGACCAATACCAGAGATATCTTAGACGCCTGTAACCTGAAGCAACATGATCCCTTCCACATCCTTAAGTGAGTGTCTCTCTAACATCTATCCTGACTTTGGTCTCTGGATTAGTGGGAACCCTGGAAGTCCCATGTTTAGGGCCCATCCTCACCTGGTGCACCAGAAAGGCATTCTTCTGCACTTTATCAACTTATCTACCAGAGGTTCTGCCACTGTTTTGAAACTGGGCTATTGCACAGGAACCCACTGAGCCGTGATACATTCCTCTCTCCATGAAAATGCTTTCCAATTAACTCTGGCTTCACTTCGAATGTTTTAATTTTTAAAACTAGAAAATATTACTTGCTCTTTATATTTGTTTTAATTAGAAAACCACAATGTTCATAGGATTACTTCACTGCATTTCTTTAGACTAATTTAGTTTTATACTCTTACTCTGAAATGGATTCTGCTGGGTGTGACTCGTGGCTAATTACTAACACCGATCTCTCCCTTTTTTTCTCTCCCCTTAACTTTTTTGACATATAATTGAGAAATAGAAATTATATATATATTGAAAATATAAAGCATGATTTTTGATGTACATGCACATTTTGAAGTATTTACCACAGCTATTTAAGATATCCATCGTCTCCCATACTGGCTTTTGTGTGTATGTGTGTATAAGAACAAGTTCTATCCTCTTAGCAAAATTCAAGTATATTATACAGCATTGTTAACTGTAGCTACCATGATGTAAACTGGATCTCCAGAATTCATTCATGTTGCATAACTAATGCTGTACCCTTTGACCAACATTTCCTCATCTATCTATTTACTCCTTTTCAGCGCCTGGTAACCATGATTCTATTCTCTCCTAACATTGGTTATTCAGTACCTTATGCCAGGTGGATTCAATATGTGCTTTTAGAATATTCTTGGAATTGTTTGATTATTTACCTATTAGGAATTAGAACAATGACTGCCACACAAAACTATTAGGACACACAAAAATCACATGCCATTTTATTTCAATAGTACAGAAAGCATGAGAGCAAATCAGAGAAAAATAAACAGCAAGTAAAGAAAGGTGAATAATCCATGTGTTTTACCCTATTGCACAAAATCTAAACAACACTAAGCCATACAGGAAGAGAGGTGTAAAAATGGTGTGGAAAGCGGAATCAGAGTTTTTCGGTCATACTTGCACAGCCATCATGTGTAATGTTGGATATATTATTCCAGTTTCCTGAGCCTCCTATTTTGCAGAGATTTTCTGGGATTTGAGCTAATGCACCCCAAAGAGATCAGTAAGCCATGTTTTATACATCTGTAAGATATTATAAGACACTTCTGACTTATTACAGCCCACTAAGATGATGTTGTGTCTTCCTATCCTACTTTTCCTCAAGAATTAATGGAAAATCATTTATCTTCTTTCCCCAAGTTCCAAGAAAAGAAGATTATAACAAATAGAAAAACTCAAGAAAGAAAAATGTTAAAAATAGAAATTGAACATCTGTAGGAAAAAAAAGCCAAAATGAAAGAAAGATAAAACACTTTGGATTATTGCTTCTGTTGTCGGAGGGTGAGAATAAGGTCAAAGATTTTAAAATCTTGGCCAAGGCCTGCTCCGAGACTGATTGCCCATCCAGACTCTCACATCTGGTTAAGCTCAATGGCTTTCATGGCTGTGGTACACTGACAAGTTTTCAAAACTACCAAATAGGAATGAATCCATTTTAGTTAAGTCTGGATAATAGCCTGTGGATTATCCCTTTGCTGATTATACTTTGTTGACATAAACAATGTCATAGTTTACACTAGCCCAGTGGCAGCTAGTGAGGGCAGGGAAAAACTTTTAAGTGTATTAATTACTTCCTCTGCTCAAAGAAGTTGTGAAATATCAAGTACACTAAGCCAGAATTATTCCACTTCAGGTAGAATCACCAAATTTGTTGAAAAGAAAATGAGAATTCAAGAGCATGGAATGTGCTGTGTGGAAGGAAGTTAACAATAGGTAACACAAACTGGACGTTCAAATCTATAAAATATGATATATGAATAAAATTTTAGTAATTTCTTTAATATTAATTAACTGGATATTCTCCTATACAAAGTAAATATGTCATTTGATCTAGTTATTAAAACATAAAGCTTTCATCATGTGGGATTCTAATTCAACATGTGCGGTCTTACCAAGTCTGTGAAAATATACCATCAGAAAAAAAGGAAAAAAAGATTAACCAGGAAAGTAGTTTTCACTTGTCATGAGAAAGCTAATAATGGCAGCAGTGATCAATTATTCAGGGGCATATACAAATAGTGACCAGGCATTAACTGAATAAGCCACTATCATCATCTACACAAGAGAGAACAATCTATTCTAGGGAGAAAATGATACTCAGTGGTGGTGGATTTTGCTGTCCAGCATTAATTTGCTTTCTTTCCTGTTAAGTGCCCTCCAGGTTTCCAAACATTCATATTCAGAGCCAGGTGGTTTTCCAGAGGTGGGCCCATCAACAACTCAAGCCCTAATTAAAATCAAGTCAATCAGCAAGGCTCATCCTTATGGCCAGGATAATTTGTTTGTGGAGCAGCATGCAGTCACAGTCAATGAAGTACCTTAGGATACTTAGCAGTAACTGAAAGTTAATCTTCTTCTTTTTTACTATAGGAGCTCCTGAAAGAGACATTTTCTCTTGCACTAGTCATCATGACTCGAGAACCTGAGATAAGGGATATTCACATAATGTTGCTACTTTGAGGAAAACAACCTGAAGATAACATTGAAACAGAGAAAAGCAAACAAATTGAGGGAAAGAGAAATTTTTAAAGAAGTAGTTTAAAACCAAATGATAAAATGGCAAGTTTTGAAGCAAAACACGTATAAAACTAATTCTCTCCATGAAGTATTCAAATAAAAGGAAAAGTAAAATCTGTTTTTTCATTTTTAGTTTTACTTTTTCTCACCAGCATTATAAAAATGTTGATGTTGTCACTTAGGAATACAAGTATAATAAAAATGTTCAGTTGACTCTGTTTATGGAATTTAGGTTATATTGCCAGCTCTATCATTAACTTTCTGTGATGCTGAAAATTATTTCTGCTTCTCTATTTCTTTCTTTGTTCTTTCCTTCTTTTCTTCTTTTATGAATGACCACTTTTGATGCAAGTATGAAAGACTATGGACTGAGATTTCAAGTATAAACAGAAAACACTTTTAGATCTTGAAAGACTTACAGAAGAATAGAAGTGACAGCCAAATAAATAATCTGATAGAGCAATGTTACCAGTACTATAAAGTCTTTAGTTTTGTTAAGTGCTATGGAAGCTCAGAAAAGTCATCACATTATCCTGTCAGTAGAAGTCAGAGAATCTCTAGTGAACTGTGATAATTCAAATTATTCCATTTCCTTTCCTCTCCTTAAAATAAATGTCTTTTTGTATGGTGTTGAGTCCCCATGTCATTTAGTTCAGGTGGGATTGAACACATCTCCCTGTTCCCAGCCCATGGTGGGCATATAATCTAGGCCCAGACAATCCTCAACTCCATCTTATTCTAAATGTTGTTTAAAAATGTACACTTACTTAACAGAACCTAACCTTGAACATTTGCCAGTAGCATAAAGAAATAGTATGAGATTTTGTTTTCTATATAATTTATAAAGAAAATTGATATGCAAAGTTGCTACCAAATATGGCAAAGCCATATTGAAAGATTAGCTAAAAAGAAAAGAAAAACAACACAAAGGAGGGAAAGACAGACACCCAATCATGCCACATGAGTGCTTTGATAAAACTGTGCTATAGATTGTCTTAAACTAAGCAGTTATGATGCTTCTGTAAGCGGGCTTTTTGCCAGTAGGTCATGTAATAATTTTAAAAATAAAAAGTTTACATTAAATAATGTTTCAAATAAATCATAAACTATAAATAAGATTCTCTCTTTTTTTGGCAATACAATAAAATATATAGACCGAAATTGTTTTGCATCTAACATAAGAGATACTCGTTGAGAATAACATACTGAAGGAAGAAAGGGAAATTCACAGTGACAAAGCGAAAGTATCTTAGACTGAAAAACAAAGTTGTTAGTGTATGAATAGATACTGTGGTTGCCTTAGGTATGTGTGTGCATGCACATGTGTGCATGTGTTTGGTCAGTGATGAGGGGAAGTCTCAGCAATCTAAAGGCTTGGGTTTTAACAACAATGAATAGACAATTTAAGATCTTGAAGGTGTATGAGATGGTGAGTTGGAGAAATTTCCAAATAAATGTTGGTCCTTAAATATTACACTTTTCTAGAAATAATAAGACACAGAAAATTATCTCAGTGCAAGGAAAGAAACAAAGACTAACCAGTATTGATTGAAGGTGAGGTGGAAAAATCTTCTATGATAATTTTAAATTGGGGTTCTGTCATCTTTTTGTTTTAGAGTTCAATTTATACTACCAGCATGGTTCAAGAACTCTCAAATTATGTATGCAAGCTAGAAATTAGCAAAGCCACTCTCAAGGAAGACATTCTTAATTCAGACCACATAGAGTTTATAAAGTCATGATATAGAGAAAGTCACATACAAATAAATCTACTTTGAAAAAAATTAAACAGATATGATAAACATAAGGATGATAATTCAAGTTCTTCAGGTAATAAAAAATATAAAAGAAACTATAAAATGAGTATGTTAAAAATTAAGCCAGTCAGAGAAAGACAGATACTACATGATATCACCCATATGTGGAATCTAATGAATAAACTAAACTAACAAGCAAAACAGACACAGGCTCATAGGTAGAGAGCAGGACGACAGCTATGTGGGGGGGGGGCAGGGTTTAGGTGGTAGAAGGATCAAGCAAAAAAGTAAAATGATTCATGGACATGGACAACAGGGTGGTGATTGCAGGGGTAAGGGGGTATAAGAGGGCTAAATAGCAATGGAAAAAAAAAAAGAAAAAAAAAAAAAGTCCAAGCCCTAGGTGCAGCCAGCCCTTCCCAGAGGGAGTTGAGTCCATCTATACTGCTTGATACCTGCAAATAATAATAATAACTTTACTTGATTTATTATTATCATTAATAAAATAGTTATTATTAATTTAAAATAGAATAAAATATATAAGAACTGAAGAGATGCTATAAAACAAGAATATGAGAAAAAACAACTGATAAAGAGAATGTATAAAAATAAAAAAAGAGACAAATTAGAAAATTCAACATTTTATGTTAAAAAAGTCATCTGAATAGGCAAGAAAAGCACAGACAATTCTAAAAAGAAAAAACAAGAGTAAGTTAAAAAAGATACTGAGCATTGTATGTCACTAACATATTGCAGATTAAAATGAGATACCACTACCCACCTACTTCAAAGGTCCAAATCTAAAACACTGACAACACCAAGTGCTGGTAAGATTGTGGAACATTGCTGGTGGGAATGCAAAATTGTACCTGTACTTTAGAAGATGTTTTGGTGGTTTCTTACAAAACTAATCATCATCTTACTATATCATCCAATAATCTGTCTTCAACTGAATGGAGGAAGTCCAGAAAAAATGTCTGCACATAAATGTTTATGGCAGCTTCATTTTTCACTGCCCATCTTGGAAGCAACCAAAGTATTCTTCTGGTACATCCAAACAATAAAATATTATTCATCTCTAAAAGAAATTGAACTATCAAGCCATGAAAAGACATGTAGGAAACTTAAATGCATATTGCTGAGTTGAAGAAGCCAATTATGAAAACATTATATGCTTTATGGTTCCAATTATATGAAATTTGGAAAAGAAAAAAACATGGAGATTGTTAAAAGATCAATGGTCTCCAGCTGGTTAGGGGGAGAAGAAGAAAATTGTCAGAGCACATAGGATTTTTAGGGCAGTGAAATATTCTGAATGATATTATCATGTAGGATGCATGTATGCATTCATTTGACAAAACTCATACAATGCACAAAACCACGAGTGAACTGTAATGTAAACTAAGGACCTTGGGTGTCAGTCAACGTAGGTTCATTGATTGTAACAAAATGTATCATTCTAAAGCAAGATGTTGATAGTCGAGGAAGCAATGCATGTGTCTGGTCAGGGGTATATGGGAAATCTCTGTACTTTAAACTCATTTTTGCTGTTCATATAAAACTGCATTAAAAATAGTATTTAAAGTAAAGGAACATGAATAGAGGACTCATGAGCATGGATAATGCGGAGATTGACTGTGGGAGTGTGGGGGACAGGGTAGGGGTGAGCAATGGAGAAAAAGGTGGGACAACTGTAACTGAACAATAAATAAAATAAATAAAATAAAATAAAAATAGTATTTAATTTTTAAAGGAGAAAGAAAGGGAAGAAGATGAAAATTTTTCTGAGTTATTAGGGCTATTATAAAAGTAAGTAAATAATGTATAGTATTAGCAAAGGAAAAAGTAATAAATGAGTGGATAAAAATAGGGAGACATGAAACAAACAAGCATGTATATATTTGCATGTATTCTAACTCTCTATATTCTTCCTCATATTAAATATAAATTTCACATAATTTGATTAAATATTTGAATAACAAATCTATAATATTTATAAGAAGAGATCATAAATGTGTTTATGATTTCAAATTTAAAGTATTTCTTAGACAAGGCTCAAACATACACAAACAAATGACATGAAAAGAAAAACTACCCACATTGATTTCAGTTTAGAGACCAAGGAAACTAAATGCCAAATGGACCTTTGAAAATATTTTAACCTCACTGGGAGGTCACTATGATCAATAATAACAAAGCCAATATTTCTATCACAATAACCAGGTGAATTTCTTACATAACCACACTACTGTTTTGGTAGAATGTAGGTATATAAATTAATTCAATCACATTAGAAAACAGTTTGGCAGTACTGAGTAGAAAATTTCACTTCTACATGTCCACGCTGGGGAATCTGTGCTTGTCAACAAAGGAAGATTTTCACATTAATGATCAGTGCACCACCCTTTATAATAGCAAACATATGTAGAAATCTCTTAACTATTCTAATAGATTTGAGATAAATAAATTCTGTTTCATTAATGCCATGGAATATTCCAGAGGAGGTAAATAAAAAGTCACTGTGAGTCCACATGCATAAAATATAAAAACCACAATTTTGAGTAAAAAATAAAATTGTGAACTACTGTATTTTATAACAACAGAAATAAAAAGTATAATATATATAGTTTATAAATAATAATTAACAATTTGGGTGTTCATCTCTGAGGCTGGTGGAGATAAGAGATATTGGGGTTTGTAATGTTTAATTTCTCTAAAAATTAGTGAAACTCAAAACATACACAGCACAATGTTAACATGTGTTGAATCTCAGGGGTTGGAGTACTGGCATCTGTTATTTTCTGTATCTTTCCATATGTTTAAAGTGGTTTGTAATTAAAATAAAACATGGATGAGTAGGAATTAGTCTGGTAGAAAAAGAGTGAAAATGCACTGCAGGCAGAATGAATTAGGAAGCACTAAAAGCACAAGGCAGCTTCAGAGAACCACAAAAAACTTGACCTGGCTTTGGTCTAAAGTTCTGGTGAAGAATTAGAAGAAGATAGGGATAAATAAAGTTGATCATAATTTGTAATAAGAGCATGTAGGGTATTATTCTATCAAATTTAAACTTCATCCTATGGGCCAGTGTGGTAGTCAGAATAATTATCACCCACAACTTTCCACATCCTAATCAAATAATCAAAAGACACAGAGGAAATGTAAATGCATATTACTAAGTGAAAGATGCCAGTATGAAAGGTTATATACCATATGATTCCAATTATATAAAATTCTGTAAAGGACAAAAGTATGAAGATCATTAAGAGTGTGTGACTACGGGACATTATATGGCAAAAGGTCTTTGCAGATATGATTAAGTTAAGAATCTTTTAATGAGAAAACCTTCTTGGATTTTCTGTTTTGGGCCAATCTAATCACACGGGTCCTTATAAGAGGAAGCATGCGAGTCTGCTCAGAGAAGGAGACGCCATGATGGAAGCAGAGGTCAGAGTGTGCGGGACCTTGAGCCAAGGAGTACGGGCTGCCTCTAGAAGCTCGAGAAGGTAAGGGAATGCATTCTTTCCTACAGGTCCCCGAAAGTAGTCCTGCCAACCCATTTTAAACTTCTGACCCCAGGCTAGTAAGATAAATATGTGGTCATTTTTTACAGCAGCAATAGAAGACGAGTATAACAGTGATGATGATACCTTGTCCCCCAGAGGAATAAGCAGAGGGTCCTGCGTTGTGCGTGTATGCTGGCATAGGGGGTGAGGGGAAGCTACCACATCTGTAGTGTTGAGTTTATATCTGTAACAGAGTGATAATATGTACTGTTTTAACTAGATTAAAGAGAAATCAGAGAATGATATTGTCAAGACTTGTTTATGTTGTGGAAGAAGGGCGAAACATTATGTAAAAAATCTAAAGCAATAAAACAAATAAACATAGAGTAGAATGATAGCTGTTAGAAGCTCAAGGGAAAGGAAAATAGGGAGTTGTTCAAGGAATATAAAGTTTTTTATCCATGATGATTAAGTTCTAGAGATCTGCTATGCAATATCATGGCTATACACAACAATATTATATTGTACACTTAAATATTGGATAAGATAGTAAGTCTCCTGTTAACTGTTCTTACCACAGTGATAGATGAGAGATGATGGAAAGATAGATAAATAGACAGATAGATGATAGATAAATAGATCAATAGATGTTAGATACAGGTAATCAGAAGTAAAAACAAATAAATAAATAAACCAAAATTAAATATTGAACCCATTGTTTGGGTGTAAAAAGAATATGTACAAAATGTCCCAGAAAAAAATGTGGCAGTTACTTCAAATCATTAAGGGCATGTCAGAGAAAAAGTCATGGCTACAGGAAATAGTTATAAACAAAAGTAAATAAAACTAAAAAGAAAGAAAATCATACATGTTCTATTGTGTATCAATTTATACTGAATTTATAGAAAGTACAGAACTTACTCATTTTTTCATTTTTCTATAAAGAGTTAAAATTTATACATGTTTAAGTCATAAATGCAAATTTATATTATTTATTTATTTATTTTAATTCTGGGCAAATGTCAAGGCCAAACAGTAATTTCTCACAGAATCCCCCAAAAATTGAGCCTTTTGAAACATGGATGGCATGTGGGGAGTTATACTTTAATTATTAAAATTTTAATCATTTAATCTTTAAATATCATATAGCCCTAAATATTAAAAAAGTATTATGAATACGTTTTCCCATTAATTCCTCATCTATGATCTAATTATTTTGTTTAAAGTTGTATGATTTTCCACAGCAAAACTACCAAAATGAAACTATTTTTTCTTTAAAATGATTTTAGAGTGAGAGAGAAAGAGAAAGTAGAGGGAGAGAGACAAAGAGAAACATTGATATGTCATTCCATTTATTCTTGCATTTGTTGGTTTCCTCTTTCATGTGCCAGGCACATGAAAACCAGGGATTGAATCCTAACCCTGGCATATTGGGATGATGCTCTAGCAGAGCTACCATGCTGGAAAAAAAGCATGCTTTTTTTTAAAGATTTTATTTATTTTCAGAGAGAGGAGAAGGGAGGGAGAAAGAGCAATGTATGGTTGCCTCTCACATGGCCCTCACTGGGGACCTGGCCCGCAACCTAGGCATGTGCCCCGACTGGGAATCGAACCGGGACCCTCTGGTTCCCAGCCGGCACTCAATCCATTGAGCTACACCAGCCGGGCGCATGCTTTTATAAATAGAATGGTAATAGCTGAAAGGCAGCATATATATATATATATATATATATATATATATATATATATATATGGATATATTTGTATTACAGCTACTATATTTTTCTTATGAGGAAAACTTTTTAATTGAAGGAAAATTCCACCATTGTTAAAACATCCCTTTTAAGTTTATATCCAATTTGAACCTAAAAATTGCTGGTGAATGAAGGGAATATATACAAAATTCTTGCATGAAATTTGACAAACTCCACAAACATCCAACAAACAAAATTAAAAACTCAAATATGTAACAATCAAAAGTTTAGCTTTTGTAAATAATAAAATAAAATCTAAATCAGTTGATTTAAATCAAAATATGGGTTAGAAAGTAGAGTTAGCTGAGTCTGTTTAAGTCATCTAATGTCTAATGTAAATGAGGTTTAAATCTTTGTTTTTGTAAGGATTAAATAAGATATTTTGATGTAAAATCACTAAATTGTAAAATGGATCATAATTTTAACAATCATAACCTACCGATTATGATAAACTAAGACATAAGCAGTATTAAAGAAAATTAAAAATTGATTTGCAAAGAATCTTTGAAATATTACAGAGAGTGGAATGCATGTCATACTTTTAAAACTACATATTTAACACTTTAAAAATCATTTTTTTAAGATTTTATTTATTTATTTTTAGAGAGAGGGGAAGGGAGGGAGAAGGAGAGGGAGAGAAACAGCAATGTATGGTTGCCTCTCACATGGCCCTCACTGGGGACCTAGCCTGCAACCCAGGCATGTGCCCTGACTGGGAATCGAACAGGGACCCTCTAGTTCCCAGCCCACGCTCAATCCACTGAGCTACACCAGCCAGGGCTAAAAATCATTCTTATTGTCAAACTGGACAAGATATCTTGTAGAAAAATAATGCCAGTATCTGTAAGGCTACCTTAACCTGAGGCAGCGTGGTAGAATTTAAAGGTCAGATCTGACTGATAGGGATTTTTTAAATCTTTGTTTTTGGTGTTAAAGGCTCAGCTTCATCAGAATTCATACAAACTGGTTCCCTTCAGCCTAATTTCCCTAACTTAAGTGCAATCCCTCAAAATTTTAGTTTTATTTGCATGTGTAAGTTGCAATTTTTTACAATAAAATGTTTTTCTAAAAAGCTGGATTCAGGAAGATTTAATGAACAGTAAATTTACAAGTTCTATGTAAGATTCATCATCATATACTCATAAGTTCAAAAGTAGACATTATTCAAAAGTAGACATTCATACAAATTTTGAGATTCTTTTCTTGTTTTATCCCATTATTCAATACTCATTAGCTTAAAATATAGAACAACAACAACAACAACAAAAAAAAAAACAGTGAAAAAGAAAAGATTGAAATGTATTTCTTTGGCACCTGGGAAAATGTTTATGTGTTTATTATGTTTTCAGAGGCATCTTCAAAAATTATATTTTTAAAAAATAAACTCATATAGTGGGATGATTATAGATATACAGATGTTGCAAAGAGCACAGAGAGTTTTAAAAAATCCTTCACCTAGTCTCCCCTAATGTTAATATCTTAAATAATCAGGGTGCATTTGTCCCAACTATGAAATTAACTTTGATACAACCCTATTGTACTAAGTAGTATGGTATTATTAATGGCAGCATTAATTATACTCCAGACTTTATTCAGAAATCACTAGTTTTTCTACTATTGTTTTCTGTTTATTTGTTTGTTTCAGGATTCAGTCTAGGATACCACATTGCACGTAGAGAAATATTTTAAAACTACATAAAATCTTCAAGACCTGCCTTTAACATATTTCCCCAAATGCCCATAACCAAGGGTAGTTCTGATCCATGCTGTGCAGTTCTATCTTCTTCTCCCAAAATGCAAGCATTCCAGACTCCAATGCGTTGTTGTATAGCCCACTGCATCAATGAATTAGAGCTATGTGTTAAGTTTAAACCTGACTGATGTTCCTTACATCTGCATAAACTGCCAGCCTTTAAAAAATATGAAGTGTAGTAGCCCAGGAGGGTCTTATGGGGTCGTGGATAGGGTCTGGCACCGCGGGTGTAGTGACCAGGCCTGGTTTCCGGCCTTGACAGCTCCTTGGGCCTTGACTGCTTCTCAACCCCGGGAAGAGTATGTGCTTGATAATCAGTGTTCCACTGCAAGGTCAGTCTATGAGAACAAGACATCCTGGGGCCGAAGCCAGATCACGCAAGAAGAAGGACCTGTTCTCAGGGGAGTGACCAATGACTTAGCCTTTGTATTCAGCTAGCTACTATCTATCCCTAACGTGTATAAAAA
>PVJI01016717.1:0-37546 GCA_004026765.1 Micronycteris hirsuta | reverse complement strand
CAGGAAGCTCAGAGAGTCCCAAAGAAGTTGGACCCAAAGAGGAACACACCAAGACACATCATAATTACATTACCCAAGATTAAAAATAAGGAGAGAATCTTAGAAGCAGCAAGAGAAAAGGAGACAGTTACCTACAAAGGAATTCCCATAAGACTGTCAGCTGATTTCTCAAAAGAGACCTTACAGGCAAGAAGGGGCTAGAGAGAAGTACTCCAAGTCATGAAAGGCAAGGACCTACATCCAAGAATACTCTATCCAGCAAAGTTTTCATTTAGAATGGAAGGGCAGATAAAATGCTTCTCAGATAAGGTCAAGTTCAAGAAGCTCATCACCACCAAGGCCTTATTATATGAAATGCTAAAGGGATTTACCTAAGAAAAAGAAGATAAAATATATGAACAGTAAAATGACAGCAAACTCACAGTTGTCAACAACCACACCTAAAACAAAAGCAAAAACAAACTAAGCAAACGACTAGAACAGGAACAGAACCACAGAAATGGAGATCACATGGAGGTTTATCAACAGGGGAGTGGGAGGGGGAGAGAGAGGGAAAAGGTACAGAGAATAAGTAGCATAAACGGTAGGTAGAAAATAGACAGGGGGAGGTTAAGAATAGTATAGGAAATATAGAAGCCAAAGAACTTATATGTATGACCCATGGACAAGAACTAAAGGGGGGAGAATATGGGGGCATGTGCAGGGTGGAGGGGAATAAAGGGGGGAAAATGGGACAACTGTAATAGCATAATCAATAAAATATATTTTTAAAAAAGATGTCAGTTGAGACAGCCATATCATCCCATTCTGAGAGGAGAGCTAGGCTAGAGATGGGATGTCACTACTACCACCCATGGAGAGGATGACAAAGGAAAGGGCCAGGAAATAAGTGTGAGGACCTTTACCATCATGAAACAGTGGGGGAGGAGATCCAGCAAAGAAGTCCAATGACAAGAGGGGTCAGAGGACAGTTACACAAACAGGATGAAGACTGGCAGTACCATGCAAGTAGTGATGCACTGGGGTGGTGGCATGTCAGGTCAGCCTGGGTGGGCTGACATGTGAGTGGAGAAGTCAAGAAAGCATGTGTGGTCAATTCTTTAGAGAATTCTGGCCATGAAGTATGGCAGAGAAATGGGGTAATGTGGCACCTGAGAAGGTCTTTGCAGGGCAGAGATGCTAGAGAATGTTGTGGGCTGACAGAATGGTCCAGGAGAGGGTCGGGATTAAAGATGCAGTAGAAGGAAGGTAGCTCAATGAGAAAAGTTGCTGAAGAGAGAAGAGAGAAGCCATAACTCAAGTGAAGGGACTGGACACTACCAGGAGGCAAACTTCTGTAAAGAAAAGAAGAAAAAATAGACACACCTATTTATAGACTTTGAGAGAAGGGGGGGTTCTATTTGCTTTGGTGGGACTGAAAGTAGGAAAGTAGGACTCTTGAGATATGGCTGTTGCTGACAGGGTGTCACATCAAGTGACATGAGTTTCAGGCTGGTATAGATGCTTTCCAGGGAAACTACCTAGTCTTTGAGAAGATGGTGCTACCAGCCAGACAAATGACCGTGGGAGTTAGCTCTTCCAGAATAGCACTAAGGAGGCAAAGAAATAGCAAAGGCACAACTAAGGCACTCACATAGCTGTTGAATAAATATATAAGTGAATGAATGAATAGATGAGTTGATGCACCAATTAATCAATTCACAAATTAAAGCCTATTATGAAACTAAAGCAAGAGGAGACAGGAGTGTAGAGTAATGTAATATGCTGTAAATGCGTGGAAATGAAGTACTGTATATAGAGAACTCTTATGGTGAAACGATAGAACATGAAATAATCCAACTTTTTTTTTAAGATAAAAGGTATAAATAGAAATTTCTCCAAAGAAGATATACAAATGGCCAATAAAGCACATGAAAAAATACTCAACATCCTTAGCCATCGGGGAAACAGAAATCAAAACCATTAACGAGATATCGCTTCACACCCACCAACATGGCCATAATTAAAAAGAAAGACACTAACAAGAGTGAGCAGAGGTAAAGAGAAATGCAATCTTTATATACTAGTGGTGGGATGTAAAATGGTGCAGCCACTGTAGAAAACACTCTGGCAGTTCTTCAAAATGTTAAAAACAGAATTACCATATGAGTTACCAATGGTTCTTCTCCTAGGTATATATCCAGTGGAAATGAAAACATATGTCCACACAAAAATTTGTACACTGATATTCACAACAGCATTATTTGTAAGAGTCGAAATGTGGAAACAACTCAAAGGCCCATCAACTGATGGTCTAGCCATACAATGAAATATTATTCAGCCATAAAAATAAATGAATTTTTTTAAGGTCTAATTAGGTTTATTCAGTGATTCATGAATTGGGCAGCATCCCACCTAGCAAACAGAAAGGAGCTCTGAGGAGCTGTACAAAACGAAAGCTTTTTTATAGGCAGAACGAAGCAAGGCAAGGAAGTTATTCTACCAAAGAGTGAACTGTTTCAGGCAAGGTCACCTTGCTTTGGAGGAAGGCGAAGGTCTATCAGGCAAATTACCTCTCTAGTGCTAACCAGATAATTCCAGACTGGTTAAGATTACATTCCTGGGGGAAGTTGAAACTACAGTTATGTAGGTATTAAGCTTTGGTTTGGTGACGTGGGCTTAGCACAAATGACTCCATTTTGGGCCTATTTCTGTTTTAACAATAGCGTGGGCAATCAGGCATTTAATAAGGGGGATTTCATTTTTTTTAAGATTTTATTTATTTTTAGAGAGAGGGGAAGAGAGGGAGAGAAACATCAATGTGTAGTTGTCTCTTGCACACCCCCTACTAGGGACCTGGCCCGCAACACAGGCATGTGCCCTGACTGGGAATTAAACCAGAAACCCTTTGGTTCGAAAACTAGCACTCAATCCACTGAACCACACCAGCCAGGGCTAATAAGAGGGGTTTCTATGGTAATAAATGAAGTTTTGATTCATGTTAAAACATGGACAAACCTTGACCCTTATGCTAAGTGAAAAAAGCCAGTCATGAGAGATTATATACTGTATAATTCCATTTCTATGAAAAGTCCTGAGGGAAAAAAACAAGCAGGAAGACTTGTATTATAAGACTCCAATACTCTTAGAAGCTATGGTGGTTAAGACCGTAGAATACTGACATAAGGAAGAGCAGACAAATAAAGAGCGAAGAGTTCAGAAATAGACTCACACATGTGGACAAAATTTATGACAAAAGCAACATTATAGCGCATAGGGAAAAGAAGGACTTTTCAAAAACTGTGTTCAACTCAGAATGGATATCTAACACTTCCTTTGCAGACACCTCCAAGGTCCTGGGCTGGTAAATATGTGCATGATAAAATATTCAACATCATTAGCATTATTTAGGGAACACAAATTAAAACCATAAGATGTCATTACACACCTAGTGGTATGACAAAAATGAAAAATACTCACAATATCAAGTGCTGAGAAAAGGGAGGAGCAACTGGAATGTTTATATATTGCTGATGGCAATTAACAATGGAATAAACCACTCTAACAAAATCTTCAACAAGTAACTTATAAAGCTAAACATACACTGACTATATGCCCCAGGAACTCCAATCCTAGATATTTACCTTGGATAAATTAAGCCTTGTGTTCACACAAAACACCATACACAAATATTTGCAGCAACCCTAATTCATAATTACTAAAACCTGGAAACAATATAAATATCCTTAAGTGGGTGAGTAAATGCACAGTGGTGCATCCACAGGATGGAATGCTGTTCAGCATTACAAGGAATGAACTGCAGATGTACAACAACTAAGATGGATCTCAATCTTTCACTACACTAAGTGAAAGAAAGCAGTCTCCAGAAGGTGGGTCTACAAAGGGATCAACACACGGAAAACATTTGGGGGAGGTAAGCAGAGTTGGATCTGTTCTGTATCCTGATTGTACTGGTGGTACAAAATCTATACATTTGTTAAAAAATTCATAGAACTATATACCAAAAGAACAAAGTCAATTTACAAATAGAAATTTGTAAAATGAAATTATACAAAGAAGCATTATCATACAACCTTGCAATTCCAATGCAAGTCTCTACTCGGGAAACGAAAACACCTATCAACACCAAGATTCGCACACAAATGTCCAGAGCAGCTTTGTTACAGCCAAGATGTGGAAATAACCCAAATGGGCATCAGCTGGTGAATAAGAAAAACAAACTGGGGTCTAGCTATACGATGCAATTTAACTCATCAATAAAAAGGAACCAAATATTTATCCATGCTACAGTATGTATAAACCTCAAAAACAACATGCTACATGAAAGAAGCCAGATATAAAAATCCACATACTGTATAATTCTAACTAGATGAAATGTCTAGAAAAGGCAAATCTGTAAGGAGAGAAAGTGGATCCCTGGTCATTGGTTTAGGACCCAAGCAAGTGAACATGACGGGCCTTGGAGGGTGATGAAAAGGTTCTAAAACCAGACTATAGTGATACTTATATGGCTCTGCAAACTTTCTAAAAATAAGTGAACTGTACACTTTTAAGAGGTGATTTTATGGTATATAAATTATATCTTAATAAAACTGTTTTTTTAAAAAAGTGCTTAGACAATTAGATATCTATATTTTGAAAATGAAAACTTGACCCCTACCTCACAGAATACACAAAAAAATTAATTTAACATGTATTATAAAACAATTTATGTTTTACAAAAAGCTAAACAATATTTTATTTAGGAAATAATACAAAATAATATCTTGACCTCAGGAGTAGAGGAAGGTGTCCTAACTAGGACACAAAAAGCATTAACCTAACAAGAAAAGACTAATGCATACTAGGTTGAACCATATGAAATTGCCAATATCTGACAATTCTTATCCATAACAATGGCAATTTCATAGTTAGAAAACAAGACCAGAGAGGGAAAAGGTATTTGCCTCACATATAACTAACAGGGCTGATAGCCTGATTATAAAGAGCTCCTAAAAATCAGTAAGAAAGCAAAACAAAACAAAAACAGACCACTCAGTAAAAAAATATGCAAGAACTTGAACAGGCTCTTCACAAAAGAACAAATCCAGATGGACAACAGACTAAGAAAAGACACTCAACCAGGGAAACGCAAATAAAATTGGGAGTCAAAAATTAAAGCTACCTAAAGGACCTCCACCAGAGTGGCTAAAATCAGATAAACTGGCAAGTGCTGGTGAGGATGTAGAGCAAGAAAAACTCTTATTCATACATTGCTGGTGGGAGGAAAAACTGGTAAACAGTTTGGTACTATCTATTAACATTGAAGATACTCTATGACCCAACAATTCCACTCCTAACCATTTATTTACCCATCAGAATTGCATGTAAGTATGCACCAGGATACAGTACATATATATTCACTGGAATTCTGTAGAAGCCAAGATTGGAACAAGCCACATGTCCATCAGCAGTAGGATGGACAAACAGGTTGTCGTGCAGTCACACAGAGAATATGTTACAGTAATGAAAATGAACAAACTCCAACTATAAGCAACAGGGATGAATTTCCCAAGCACAATGCTGAGTGACAGAAGCAGCACCAAATAAATACACATTGCAGATTCCATTGATATGAAAGCCCAACATAGGCAAAACTAATTGATGGGGCCAGAAGTCAGGATGTGGCTACCTGAAAGGGAGGAAGTGAGTAGTACTAAGAAGTACAAGGAGGAGCTTCTGGGATGCTGACAATGTTCTATTTCATCAGGGTGCTAGTCATGTAGATGTGTTCATTTTCTGACATATATTCAAACGTACACTTATAAGTAATTCATGCATCTTCGTGTATGCGTAGTAAATGTCAACACAAAAGTTTATTTTTAAAAACGGACCTCCAAATTCATGAAAAATGTCAACAATAATGAAGACAAAAAAAAAGGCTGGGAAACAGTTCTAGATCAAAGGAGACGACACAGATGTGATAACTAAATGCAAACATAATTCCTGATTAGATCCTGGATGAAAAGAAGAAAAACGCTAAAGGATATATTGGACAATGGGGTAAATTTGTGAACTATATATTTGATAGGAGTATTTTGTTAATGTTAAGTTGCTTGAGTGTGATGATTAATTTTGTCTATACAGGAGAATGTCCTTTTTCTTAGGAGAAATATGCTGAAGAATTTAAGGGTGCAAGGCCATGATGTTTGGTTCAGTGGCTAAGGAAAGAAAAGAGATACACACACAACACACACACACACACACACACACACGACATAGTCACGTGCATTACACTATGCTTTCAACTTTTCTATAGGTCTGAAAATTTTCAAAATAAAAAGTTGGTTTAAAAAAAAAGCAAAAACAAATCAAACATCTGGCAAAACCAAACAATCTAAGCCAAGTGTTTAAAGATACAAAGTTGGGTAAGCAAATCATAAGAAGAGAAGGATGTGACCCCAGATCAAGGCAAGACCAAGGGATGGGACAGGAAGGGGGGTGTCTGAGTGGCTGACGGTGTTCTCTTTTTTAACCTGACTGACAGATACAAGGATGTACACTTTATAATAATCAGGTTGTTCGTTTATGTGGCCTTCTGTACCTATATTATATTCTATAATTTTAATATAATTGTGCTTTTACGAAAGAACAGACGGCTGTGCAAAATATAGCTGTGTGTGCAGTGTTGCAGGAGGAAGAAAGCAGCCCAGCCACTGAGCTCCAGGCTACCACAGATTTGCCACCACACTCTGCCAGCCCCACTGCGCAGCTTCTGGCATGGTTACACAATCATGACAGGGCTGCTGCGTCATAGCTGCCAAATGTTCTCACAATTTGGTTGCTACAAAAACACACCTAACTTATGTTGCAGACTGATTTATTAAAGGTGTTGCAAGGTGCTTGTGTTTCTTTTTTAATGAAACAAAGTTGTTTTCTAGGAAGTTATTCTCCCTTAAGTCACATATAAACACTTTCCAAAAAATATTTAAAACTCCCATAGGTTTTGGACCTTAATTCTTTTCTCCTGTCATTGCTACAAAGATAAGAGAAACAAAATATTGTCTACAGCTCCTTGGAATTGAATTCCAAAGGACTTGGTCAGTACACTCATTTATTGTAGAACTAAATATGCAAGACTCCAAGTTGAGAACAAATTCCCTCTATATAAGGATGGAGGAAACCCTGACAGCCTCTCATTAAGGTTATTCTTGACAAGCTGACAATGGACTCCAGAGCCAAACTGCCTGCATTCAGACCCCAATTCTTCTACATATTACCTGTAAAGGAGGAAAATTACCTCTCCTTTTTGTGGCTCAGTTTCTTAATCTGAAAGGACATGATTAACATCACCTACCTTATAGGGTTGTTGCCAGGATTAAAAGAGTAAATATTCCTAAAGTGCTTGGAACTGTGCCTGGTAGACATAAGCATTATATAAGTATTTCTTACAAGTCAATATTCAAATAAATGAGAGAAGTGGTGATGCATGGAAATAATCTGGCTGAAAAACCACACTCAGATAATTTGGTTGAAAGAATCAAAGACTATTTGAAAGGAATGAGCTCTAGAGAGAAACAAACTGCTCTAGAATTTAAGAACAGATTCTAGTGTTGCTGTCTGGCTTTAGGTACCAATTTTACCACCTTAAAACTAGCTATTATTTAACATTCTTTCTGCCCTAGTTTACTTGTTTGTAAAATTGGAGCAATGAAAGTTCCTAGCTTACAGGACTGTTGTGAGAATTAAATAATACAGGAAAAATGCCTCACACATAGCAAGCTCTCAATAAATGTTTTTAACTATACCAGCATATTTGTGTTATGCTACCCTATAAAATAAATAGGGCTGTGTACCTGATTCTGGCCTGTTCAAATATATTGACATTTGGTCAATAGTGTAGATGAAGGCATAGAAAAGCTGTTTGTCATATATACAGCAAAGGTATTAAAGGAGCTGCAGGCCTGACAGTTACCCCACGCCAACAAGGTAAGACAACAGACCAGAGACACTGGGCTTGAGCTACAGGATTCCCTGATGCCCCTGCACTGACTTTCTGAGTGTGAAAAGGATGTGGATGCTGCTTCACTTCTGCCTCCTGTATACGTCTTGTATAAATTGTCTCTTGTGGCTCAAACTACATACAGAGTTCCCCTTTAGTCAAGCTGACACAATATGAACCCACCACAGTCCACTCCTGTCAACTTGGTACATAAATACACCTCTTTTTCACCATAATTAACTTCCTAGTAAAGTCAATCATAAAATCAGGCTCCCACCTAATATAATGCAACAACCCCTCTTAGAACCAGAAACATGCTGACCCTCTCTCCAAAAGAGGATCCAAAGTCCCTTTATGCTCCTTTCTCTTCTAGCTGAGTTGTTTCCCCTTTGATATCCTGTGGAATGAAGAGTATAATCAGTGTTTTGCCATAAGGATGGAGAGCTGATAGAACCCTAAGATACAATTATAAAGGTATACTGCTGACCTTGCCAGGTACAGAAGAAAAAAGCATTCATCAGCATACCAAGTGCCAGGAAGTATATTGATTTGTTTCAGCATCAAAATCACATCTGGCACAGCAGCTGCAACAGAGCTACCATCTAGTTAAGTTTATGATAACTCATTGTCATTCTCCAAGATCTGTCCACCTTCTACACAGGCCAATTGGGTGTGTTTAATGGAGATGAGAGGAATCACCACCCTTGCATCTTTCAGGTCCTACATGGTGGCACTTATCTCTGCCATCCTTCCAAGAATATGATATTGCTTTTGGTGTATGATCTTGATAGGGAGAGGTAGTTCTAGTGGCTTCTACTTGGTCTTTCATATCTTAACAGCCATCACTACAGGGAACCAATATCAGAATTCTACTAGTTGCTAAGTATGTGCATTGCAGTTATGCATTCTAGAACTCGACAAAGAACTACAAGGCAGGTGATAATGTCTTAATAATTACTCAATATATAATATGCAATAATGTGTAGGCATTAGATATTATATATTAGTAATTATTCTGAAATTGATGATAGCAAATTGACATTAAGTGTAACACTGAATAACTTATTGTGCATGGTCACTCAAAAGTTGGCCATACTCACTCATTACACACAATAACAAAACACACACACATACATGCTCATATTACCCTGAGAAGCCTGTGTGTGAGAGAAGACAGGAACATGCATGAGGAAAGAAAGGAATCCTCATTTCTTTCTTCCTTCTCAGGAAGACTTGCTTTTCCTGGCTTTCTTCTGACTTCATTTCATGATTGCCCACTAGATCTCCAACTTCCCAGGTCTTGGCCTTACAAGGGACCCGCTCCCCTTTGTCTTCATCAAATACAAGCCAGCTCCTCATAATCCGTGATGTCAAGATTAGATCTTTGACCTCCTCTCAGTACACAGGATGAGCATCCCTGTGTAAGATCTTCCACATGGTGAGACGGGAGATCTTCCACATCTCCCAGTAGGTTAATTTCCATCCTCAGATGAACAGACAACCTTGGAATACAACCCAGGAGATGGTGTTTCTCACAATCATGTAGTAAATTCTGGTCCTCTCCAACTTCTCTGAGAACTCATAAACATGCCACATGTCTTTACGAGTTTTGTGCATAATGCTTTTGACTACCCTAGGCCACATTCATCAACTGTCTTCAAGCAGAGACCTGTATACAGAGGGTTTCACACAACATTGAAGAGAAGTTTGTGTTAGAATGCAAGAGAACAGACATCAGGACTATCAACTGGTGCTGGAAAGGAAACAATCGGTTTAAGGCTTTAACCTCATTTTAAAAACCTATGTAACTATACAGCCTTTATAGTATGAAGTCTCCATAGCATCATTTTGGAAAGGATGAACAGAATAGTTAGGTCTTATCCACAAAGCTGCTTTTCTTCCTTGTTCTCTAGGACATTCCTCAATCATCCAAACCAGAGGACCCTATGTAACTGTATTCTCTTTCTTCTCCCTTGTCATCAAGCCCTATCAAGTCTCCCTGCTGAATCTATCACCTAGCTCCATCCACTGCCTGAACTTTCATTTCTCTTGGATACTGGCAAATAGCTTCCTAACCAGTCTACTGCCTTATAGTTTCTCCTCTTCCAAATCACCCTTTATACTGTCACCCAATATATCATGCTCTAAAACCCCCTATAATTGTCCTCTTATGAAAAATAATAATAATAGCAACAACACAATTAACATTTAGAGAACACTTGCTGTGTGTCAAATACTGCACTAAGCACTTTATACATTACTGTCACATGTGATCCACACCAGTCCTATGAAGTCTGTACTATTATAAGTCACTGGTAACGATAAAGCATACACTCCAAGGTAGTACAGATTGCTGTTTCAGCCTCATCTCCCACGTCCACTATTTTCACCTCTTCCCCATTTACTTGCAGTGCAATTCCCCAAACATCCCATACATTGTCACATTTACCTCATATTGTCTCCTTGCCTTTTTAGGTGTTCTACTAATTTTCTAATTCTTGTCTTTTTAAGTATTCCTATTACACTGAAAAATAACTTGAGTGCAGGATTTCATGCTTGAAAATTGAAATTTTGCTTTTACTAAATGAAACTGAACTTAATATGTTCTTTAATGTTTTAAAAATTTTTTACCCCCTGGTTGAAAATTGCTGCAATAGCATATAACTCTGAAATCACAAAGTACTAGAAAATTTTACATACTTTACACACTACCATTTTAATGCCATAGTAGTACCAAAAAAAGAAATCTTTAAAAAAGTGATGATTCATGTGTTTAAATTTAAAGTTCATTTTTATTTATCTGTATTCACTTTTAAAAAGAGAAAGGAAAAGTATATGTGGAGACACAGCTCACCTCTTCATACAATCGTAACAAAATTACAAGTAAGATATACAACAACCATCGCTCAGAACCAACAGAGATTGAGCTGAATGGAAGTCTGACAACTATGGCACTAAAGAAACCACATTCATCCGGTCTGGTAGGAGGGGAAAAGACGAGGAATGGGCTGGTCCCACATTTACATGTGGTGGATGAAAATTCAGGAGAGATATCTCGGGAGCAAGGAGTCCCAGCCCCACACAGGGTTCCAGTGCCAGGAAGGTAAGTCCTCATAACTTCTGGCTGCAAAAATAAGCAGAGACTGAGTTGGTGGAAGAAACTGCTGGAGCCTAAAGCAGTTCCTCTTAAAAATCCGCACTGGACTCACCTACTCAGACTCACTCCCTCTGGGCTTTGATGACAGGGTGGCAGCTTGAAGGGCACCAGTGGCATGCAAAGGGAGGCTGAGGTGTCTGGTGTCAAGGTGAGCAGAGGCCATTGTCCCTATTCTGGGCCCTCACCCCACAGAGCCAGCAGACTGGTGCCTAAGATTCCATCATCGTGGCTAATACTGTTTGACCTGCCCTGGAGATCCCCAGGGACTCTGCCCCACCCAACCTATGGGCCCACCCAAGCTGCTTTTCCTTATGAATGGTCTTGGCTCCTGCTTCACAACTTCCTAAATCTTCTCAAACAAGCAGCAGCTGGCCTCAGTGAGCCCCAGGCCCGGAACTAGCAGCCTAGATTCACAGCTTGGCTTTACCTGGGAATCTCCAAGCCCAGCCCAAGTAGCAGCCATCTCAGATTGCTTTATAGCTCAGGCAGGGTGGCCTCAGGCAAAACAAAGGTTGGGGTTGATCTTGGCCTGCACCACCTGAGTAACCCCAGGGGCCAGCACACCCAGTGGACAGGTACAGACCATGTTGGAGCACCCCTACCCTTCCCCTGTACATGGAGGGCAGAAGTTGGTCGTAAGTGTTCCTGGCCAATCCTTGCAGCTGACTGGCCTGGGTAAATCCCTCCCACAGATCTCCCAACAGCAACCAAGGCTCAACTACAAGAGGAGGGTGTACTCAGACAACACGAAGGGCACACCTTGAGTACCCAGCTTGGGCGATAGGGGAGGCTCTGCCACTGGACCCTACAGGACACCTACTACATTAGGCCACAATACCAAGACACGGAGTCAAAGCAGCTCTACCTAATATATAGAAACAAACACAGGGAGGCTGCCAAAGTGAGAAGACTATGGCCCAAATGAAAGAACAGATCAAAACTCCAGAAAAAAAAAAAACTAAATAAAATGGAGATAAGCAATCTATCAGATGCAGAGCTCAAAACACTGGCTATAAGGATGCTCAAGGAACTTGGTGAGGACCTCAACAGCATAAAAAAGATCCAGTCAGAAATGAAGGATTAACTAATTGAAATAAAGAACAATTTACAGGGAAACAACAGTAGTGTGGATGAAGCTGAGAATAAAATCATGATTTGGAACATAAAGAAGAAAAAACAATCATTCAGAACAATAAGAAGAGAAGAGAATTCAAAAAAACAAGGACAGTGTAACCAGCCTGTGGGACAACTATAAGTAATCCAACATTTGCATCATAGGGATGCCAAAAGGAGAAGAGAAAGTGCAAGAAATTGGAAATCTATTTGAAAAAATAGTGAAAGAAAACTTTCCTAATTTGGTGAAGGAAATAGACGTGCAAGTCCAGGAAGCACAGGGAGTCCCAAACAAGATGGATGCAAAGAGGTCCACTCCAAGACATGTCATAATTAAAATGTCTAAGGTTAAAGATAAAGAGATGGAAGGGGGTGTGGAAGAATGGGTGAGAGGTGATGGGATTAAGAAGTGCAAGTAGGTAGTTGCAGAATAAACAGGAATGTACAGTACAGTATAGGAAAGGGAGTAACCAAAGAATTTACTCGCATGATCCATGGACATGACCAAGAGTGGGGGGATTTCCTGAGGGAGTGTGGGGGGGATGCTGGGTGGAGGGGACAAAGAGGAGATAAATCAGGACAACTTTAATGGCATAATCAATAAAGTATAATTAAAAAATAAAATAATAAAAGCTGTCAAAAAAGAAGAAAACTATATATGACTCATCCCCATTTGATTTTATAATCTGAATTACTGGGATACTTTACCTATTTATTTCTTTCCAAAAAATCCATTTTTATACCAGGACCTTAACCTATCTGATCCTGTTAAAATAAAATTTAATTTTAGGTAAGTAACCAGAGGACTCACGCATTTAATAGTTGGTTTAACTAAAATTTCCATTTACTAGGATCTGTGAATATTAATTTTCTGAAAGAGACTAAATATATTATTGTTATTTTAGAGAATAATGAGATACCCAAAGAAACCTGAAAAACTTAACCAGACCAAGTGCTGAAACAAAAGCCATAGTGAAATAACCCAGTGAACTAACTCTATGCTACAAAGGTTTTTTTATAGTATAGGAAGTGACTGTTTCATCTAGAATACCTGCTTTCTCTGGGTTTTCTGGACACAACACAATTTGCATAAGTTCTTTTGGACAAATCTAATTTTGGTCTGCTAATTTATCAACTATATGACTTCGGCAAGTAATTTAATGTCTCTGCACTTCATTTTTCTCTTTTATAAAATAGACTAAGAATAGCAAAACTCTACCCCACAGGGTTGCTATAAGAATCATATGATTTCTTACATATAAACATAAAGTTTCATTTTGAGACAATGGAACAAAATCAAAAGAAAAGTCCTTCATTTTAAATAGTGTAGAATCTTTTATTCTTTGCCTAGAATTTCCTGTGAATTGTGAGAATGAGCACATTAAGAAGTTCAAATAACAAAGTCGCTAAATATCTTTGTGAACTTGGGCTCAAGTTCCATGTACCTCAGTTTCTTCCTTTCTAAAAAAAAGAGATCTTTTAACTAGAAGCATCTAAATAACAAAGGGCCTTTCTTTTTATCCTCACCCTAGGACATTTTTTTTTCCATTGCTTTTAGAGAGAGGGGAAGGGAGAAAGGAAGAGAGAGAAACATCAATGTGAGAGAGAAGCATCAATAGATCCATTGCCCCCTTTATACACCCAGACCAGGAATGAAACCACAACACAGGTACGTGCCCTGAGTGGAAATCAAACCTGCGACCTTTTGGTTTACAGGGCACGCTCCAACCAACTTGAGCCACACTGGCCAGGACCAAAGTGCCTTTTTTATTTATTCTAAAATAAATAAAAATAAAAATAAAATAAAATATAGGATTTATAATATAAATTAATTCTAGATTTGATGGAGCCATTTTGTCCAAGATGTTTAGCAATGCCTAGCAAAGGAAATCTACAATGGGGTTCCTGAATAGTACGACATATTTTAGAGACTTACACTTCTCAGTCTTAAACCAATGGAACCAAATCGTTTCAAATCTAGTCACCAGTGACAGTGCAGGTTAATGTTAACAAACATATTGCATTTAATCTTCAAAACAAAGGTGTGCAGCTGTTTTTCATGTAAATTGGCTTTGTCTCTGGATATTCATGAACCCCAATTTAGAATAATCTATTTTAAGAGAAACACAGCAAGAAAGTATCACTTTTGAATCTTAATACGTGTAAACAATGTCTCTAGGTTAAGAGCCTGCATCTAAATCCTACCAATTTTCTAGGACCCAGCTCAGAGTCTGCTCCAGCACTCTGGACAGGCAGATGAGCTCTCCCCAACCCGCTTCTGTGGCCCCAAGGACAATACTTCTTTCCCCAAACATTCCACTTCCCGGCATTACCGTGGTTGGTTCCTTGCTCCCCCTAACTGACTATAAATTCTCTGAGACTGTGCTAGCTTTTCATTGTTCATGAAGCAAGCATGCAGTATTTGTTAAAATAAACTCATAAATTAATATAATTTTCTTAATTTATGGACAGAACTCAAATTACGGAGCATTAGAAGTGATTCTGGGTAAAGTCCTGAACTGAACAGCCTGGTTCCATACTGAGGCATTTTGACACTATTTGAGGGGAAGCTGAGGATGGAAATAAGTTGCTAGAGATAAAAAATTAAAACCTAGGTAAGAAAAAGCAATTTGATCTGTTTTAATTAAGGAGGAGCCAAACAATTTTGCTTCCCAAAACTGTTTTGTTCTTTTTTAAATTCACCCAAGGGGGAGAAAAAATCTCAGATAACTAGACTTAAAAAATCCTTATAAATTTGCAATTCATTTTAATGATGAACCTGGGACTAAGCTTTAATTAACTGTCCAAGATCACCTACGTAGTAAGTAATATGGCTTGGGTTGAACCACAGCATTTCCCTACATTTCCAAAATTTATACTAATCAATATATTTTGTACAGACTTACATGTGAGCACAGCTACAATTGAAATAAAAAAAATTGTATCAGCCAGAAAACTTTGCTGTTTATGTGTGTACATGTGTGTACAATGTATGCATGTTTCAGCACTAAGGATATAGATGGAGAAACCAACAACATTTCTACTCACATAGAAGGAATCATAAATTCTAAATGAGTGGGCTAGTAGTTATTTTCAAGGTAATGTTAAATGTGTAAATTTCAAGGAAAAGCATTGAGGTTAACTGTTTTACTGCCTTTTTCATTTAAATCTAGAAGAGCTCCAAAGAAAATAAGACTCCCTAAATATTCTAGGCTTGTCATCAATGTAGATAATCTTTTTTTAGAGAGGTAAATTTTATCGCTTCTAGTCCTTTTGGCTAAGATCAAGTGTAGAGATGTAAATTTTGCAATTATTTCTTAAAACAATTTATTTTTTAAAGATTTTATTTATTTTTCGAGACAGGGGAGGGAAGAAGAAAGAGAGGGAGAGAAACACTGATAGGTTGCCTCTCGCACACACCCAAATGGGGACTTGGCCTGCAACCCAGGCATGTGCCTTGACTGGGAATCAAACCTGCAATCTTCAAGCCCACAGGCCGGTGCTCAATCCACTGAGCCACACCAGCCAGGGCTAAAACTTTTATTTAAATATATAAATGTGGTGTAAATCTATGGTAATAAATTTTAGTCTTTTTTAACTTTTTAAATTTCAGTTTATATTCAATATTATTTTGTATTAGTTTCAGGTGTACACCATAGTGGACAGACAATCATATACTTTCAAATTGTTCCCCAGTATTTCAGTACCCAACTACTACCATACATAGCTATTACAATATTATTGACTATATTCTCTATGCTAATTTACATCCCCATGACTATTTTGAAACTACCAACCTATATTTCTCAATCCGTTGACCTTTCTCACCCAGTATACTAACTCTTTTCCCTCAGCCAACCATCAGTCTATTTTATCTATGAATCTGTTTTTGTTTTTTCTTTTGTTGTTCTTTAGATTCCACACATAAGTGAAATCCTATCATATTTCTCTTTTTATGACTGACTTACTTCACCTTAGCATAATATCCTTTAGGTCTATCCCTGATGTCGCAAAAGGTAATATTTTGTTCTTTTTTATGGCTATATGCTATTCATATTTCTTATCTTTTTTTCTTCTTCCTCTTAAAGAAGATCCCTTAACATTTCGTGTCATACTGGTTTGGTGCTGATGAACTCCTTTAGCTTTTTCTTGTCTGGGAAGCTCCTTATCTGTCCTTGAATTCTAAATGACAGCTTTGCTGGGTAGAGTAATCTTGGTTTTTGTTTTTCACCATTTCTAATATTTCTTGCCAATCCCTTCTGGCCTACAATGTTTCTGCTGAGAAATAAGCTGATAGTCTTATAGAAACTCCCTTATAGGAAATTAATTGCTTTTCTCTTGCTACTTTTAAGATTCTCTGTCTTTAACCTTTTGCATATAAATTACGATGTGTCTTGGTGTGGGTTTCTTTGGGTTCATCTTGTTTGGGATTCTCTGCACTTCCTGTACTTGTATGTCTATTTCTTTCACCAGGTTAAGGAATTTTTCTGTCATTATTTTTCAAATAGGTTTTCAATTTCTTGCTCTTTTCTCTTCATACCTCCAAGAAGTGAATATGGATATGCTTAAAGTTGTCCCAGAGGCCCCTTACACTATCCTTTTTTTTTTCTTTTAGATTCTTTTTTGTTTTTGTTGTTCTGATTTGGTGTTTTCTGCTTACTTATACTCCAAATCACTGATTAGATTTCCTGCTTCATCTACTCAACTGTTAATTCCCTGTAATTTATTCATTTCAGTTAGTGTATCCTTCATTTCTGACTGGCTCTTTTTTATGGTTTTCATGTCCTTTTTTCTCTTTTTTAAAATTGTTGTTTAAGTACCATTGTCTCCATCCCCCCACCCCCACCTCCAGCCATTCTCACCTCCCACCCTCGATTCTACCCCACTTTGGTTTTGTCAATGTGTTATTTATACATGTTCCTTGACAACCCTTCCTCCTTTCTCCCCATTATCCCCTCCCACCTCCCCTCTGGTTACTGTCAGTTTGTTCTTAATTTCAAAGTCTCTGGTTATATTTTGCTTGCCTGTTTGTTTTGTTGATTAGGTTCCACTTATAGGTGAGATCATATGATATTTGTCTTTCACTGCCCTAAGAATCCTGAAACACCAATTCAAAAGAACCTATGCACCCCAATGTTCATAGCAGCACAATTTACAACAGCCAAGTGCTGGAAGCGACCTAAGTGCCCATCAGTAAATGAGTGGATCAAAAAACCGTGGTACATTTACATGATGGAATACTATGCAGTAGAAAGAAAGTAGGAGCTCCTACCCTTTATGACACCTTGGATGGATCTAGGGAGCATTAGTGAAACAAGCCAGTCAGTGAAAGACAAATTTCATGTCCTTTTTTATGCTGTTAAATTTCTAAGTTCCTTGAGCATCCCTATAACCACTGTTTTGAACTCTGTATCTGGCAGTTTGCTTGCCTCCATTTCATTTAGTTCTTTTTCTGGAGATTTATCCTTTCCTTTAAGACCTGTTTCTCTGTCTCATTTTGGCTGATTCCCTGTATTTGTTTCTATATATTAGGTAGAGCTGCTATATCTCCCAGACTTGGTAGAGTGGCCTTGTGTAGTAGGTATCCTACAGGGCCCAGTGATGCAGCCTTCCCATTCACCCAAGTTGGGCATACAGGCACACCCCCTGGGCGGGCTGTATGCACTGACTTGTAGCTGAGCCTTGATTGCTGTCAGCACATCACTGGGAGAGACTGACCCCCAGGCCAATCAACTGTGAGGACTAGCTACAACTACAGAGGAGGAGTTGCTGTGCAGGGGCTAACCCTATGGAGCAGGACTTGCTTCAGTGAGGTTTTGGTACCTACCGAGTGTGCCTCTTGAATGTATAGCTCAAGGAGGTGGTAGGGTGGTGATCTGGCATGGTCTACAGCTTTCCACTGGGTGTATTGGCTCTGGGGCCTCCCAGAAGATGGAAGGTCAGCCACTGCCTGTGCCCAATACAAGCAATCCACAGATGGCTGCTACTTGTGCTGGGCTTGGAGGTGCCCAGAAGCCACACTGCTAACCTAGGTCAGCTGCCACTTAATGCCAGGCTTGGGGCCATTAGCCAGAGGTATGGGATACTGGGGTACACAGAAGCCAGATCTGCTTGTTTGAGGCACTTTAGGAAAGTCCAATACCTGAAGCCAGATAGATCATATGTACAGAAAAACCACTGAAAACAGCTTGGGTGAGTACACAAGTTAGGTGGGGTGGGGTCTCAAGGAATCACTAGGGTAGGGCTAATAGTGAGGTTGATAGAGTCTTACCCTCCTGCCAGTTCTATGGAGAATGGGCTCAGCAGAGGAACAATAACCTCTGCTAGCACTCCTGTCTGGGGGAAAGCTGCCCCTCCAGCTTTTACCCCAAAGCCAGATAATTCAGTTCCTCCCCTTATGTCCCTGGTGCCTTTCAAGCTGCTGCTCCAATGCTGGAGCTGACTAAGTCTGAGTAAGCTGGTATGCAGCTCTTTTGAGAGGAATGCCTAGAACTCCAGAAGCCCTCCATCTCACTCACCTCAATTCCCACTGGTTTTCAGAGTCAGAAGTTATGGGGACTTCTCGCCCCAGCACTGGAACCCTGGGCTGGGGGTTCTGATGTGGGGCTGTGACTCCTTGCTCCTTAGTGAGGTTCTCCACAACTGAGATATCCCTCCCAATTTTTAACTGCCACACATGGGTATGGGACCAGCTCATTCCTTGTCTCTGACACTCCTACCAGTCTCGATGTGACTTCTTTATATCCTTAGTTTTAGGACTTTTGTTCAGCTAGATTTCAAGCAGTTATGAAAGATGGTTGTTGTGTAATTTTGATGTAATTCTGATGTGGTTGTGACAGGCTCTGAGTACTATGTTTACCTGTACTGCCATCTTGACTGTAACCTCAATGTAGATAATCTTAAACCAACAGGGTTTAATCTTAAGGTTTAAGATGTTTAATCTTAAGGTATAGTCTTAAAGGTTTAATCTTAAACCCTTATCAAGGTAACATTTCTCTCCAGTTAATGACTGGGGATTTACATATTTGTTACAAAGTCATTCTGTAAAAAAATCTTCAGTTCTTTTGGGTGGGAGGTATTGAATTGGCAGAGGCTTTCTCTGCAACCAATTCACTTATGTGTGGACTCTAAGAACATGCTGCTCTTCATTCAGGATGGAAAGCAAGATGACATGGATGCCTACAAAGATAGTCTTTAAAACACTGCCTATGTGTTGCCAGGAATCTGTTTCCAGTTAAAGTGTTTCATTGTGATGGCCATTAAATGATCACAGTTCTACCCGCTCCAACACACACTTTTTTTAAATAAATAAAATTTTGGATATCTTTCATTCTTTGCTTCCAACACTGTACACACAGCTGGTTCAAGGACTGGCAAACAGCATGTTTTCCTGAACAGTAAACTTCAGGACCAGTCCAAGGTCACCCACAGACTTTGCTGACAGTGCCTGAAAATTGCAGTGTATTCCAAGAACACAAGAGGAATGATCTTTGCTTTTGGATGAACTCACATCCCCTCGAACGTCTGCTGTTGTTTATTAAATTGCAGATATTCCTTAACTTTCCCCTGAACCTGTCTTACCCAGGGAGCAATAAGGCCTCGTAATGAAAGTGGCTCTCAAGCTGCACTTCTGTTCTTGCCAGGGCCCCACCCTGACCCACTTGGACTTGTAATGCCACCCTTTCTTCAGCACCAGGAGAGAACCCAGTTCTCCACTGCTCTCATCCTGGGCGGAAACAGGTCTAAGGCTGGGAAGGGTGCCAAGAGAGATCTTTTCATTGGCTTCTGTTCCCTGTCATTTGTGGGGTAAAAGAAACATCCAACAATCACAAATTGTTAGGCAGATGTAAAAGAGATCGAATTAATCACAAACACTATTTTGAAGTTGTATTTGAACAGCCATTTTGAAAGTGGATAACACTAATATTTTTTCTTTTAGGTTTTTTTTTAAGTATGTTTTATTGATTATGCTATTACAGTTGTCCCAATTTTTCCCCCTTTGCCCCTCTCCACCCGGTTTTCCCCTTCTTTCCAGTGATTCCCCCCTTAGTTCATATCCATGGGTCATGCATGTAAGTTTTTTGGCATCTCCATTGCCTATACTGTTCTTAACCTCCTCCCGTCTATTTTGCACCTACCAAATTGTGCTTCTAAATCCCTATACCTTTTCCCACATTCTCTCCCTTCCCCCTCCCAGCTGATAACTCTCTAAATGATCTCCATATCTATGATTCTATTCCTGTTCTTGTTGTTTGCTTTATTTTTTGTTTTTTAGATTCAGTTGCTGATGGGTGTAAGTTTGTTGTCATTTTAATGTTCATAGTTTTGATCTTCTTTTTCCTAAATAAGCCCCTTTAACATTTCATATAATAAGGGCTTGGTGAAGATGAACTCCTTTAGCTTTACCTTGTCAGGGGAGCACTTTATCTGTCCTTCAATTCTAAATGATAGCTTTGCTGGTAATTTAGGTTGTAGGTGGATGCTTTTTATCACTTTTTATAGTTCTTGCCTGCAAAGTTTCTTTTGAGAAATCAGCTAACAGTCTTATGGGAACCACTTTGTAGGTAACTCTCTGCTTTTCTCTTGCAGCTTTTAAGATTCTCTCTTTCTCTTTAAACTTTGGCATTTTAATTATGATGTGTCCTAGTGTGGACCTTTTTGGGTCCAACTTTTGGGGTACTCTCTGGGCTTCCTGGACTTGCATGTCTATTTCCTTTGCCAAATTAGGGAAGTTTTCTTTCATTATTTTTTCAAATAGATTTCCAATTTCATGCTTTTCCTCTTCTCCTTCTGGCACCCCTATGATTCAGTGTTGGCCCTTTTGGAGACATGCCAGAGTCTTCTTAAACTCTCCTCATTTTTAAAAATTCTTGTTTAGCCCTGGCTGGTGTAGCTCAGTGGATTGAGTGCAGGTTGGGAACCAAAGGGTCCCGGTTCGATTCCCAGTCTGGGCACATGTCTGGGTTGCAGGCCAGGTCCCCAGTGAGGGCCATGTGAGAGGCAACCATACATAGCTATTTCTCCCTCTCTTTCTCCCTCCCTTCTCCTCTCTCTAAAAAATAAATAAATATTTAAAAATAATAAAAAAATAAAAATTCTTGTTTATTCTTTTTGTTCTAGTTGAATGTTTATATCTTTCTTATGTTCCAAATCATTCATTTGAATCCCAGCTTCCTTCCCTTCACTGTTGGTTTCCTGTGGATTTTTCTTTATTTCCCTTAGTAGAGCCTTCATTTCTTCCCTTATGTTTTTGCCATATTCAATGAGATCTTTGAGCATTCTAACCACCAGTGTTTTGAACTCTGCATCTGATAGGTTAGTTTTCTCCACATTGCTTAGTTCTTTTTCTGGGGTTCTGTTCTGCTCCTTCATTTGTGCCATATTTCTTTGTCTCCAGATTTTGGCAGCCTCCCTGTGTCTGTGTACTAGGTAGAGCTATCTTGATTCTGTTTTGGCACACCTGTTAAATCATATGAGGCAGAGCCTTGGGTATTCGCCAGGGCAACCGTGACTCTGTGTGGCAGGGAGGGGTTGAAGAGGGAATAATGCCACTGCTGGCTGACTTCTGAGGGCTTGCCTGGCCCTCTCCCTGTTTCTAGTCACTTTGCCCACTTCCTGTATGCAACCGGCGCCCCTCCAGCTGCTGTCCTGGTTGTGGTTCCCAGGGTGGGTGGGTTTGCGTATGTACTGGCAGTTTCTTCTGCCACTCCAACCGCTACCGGGTTTATAGCCAGAAGTTATATGACTTAATTTTTCTCAGTACTGGAGCCCGGGGCTATATGGTCTGGCCTGGGTCTGAGCTCACTTTCTCACAAGGTGTCCCCCTGATTTTTATCTACCACACGTGATTGTGGGGTTGCCCACTTTCCCAGCTCACCGCCACTATACTGAGTCCTCTTCACCCCAACTCCCTGTCTCTGTCCCTCCTACCCATCTGGATGAATAAATCTTCTTTAAATCTGTAGTTGTCGCACTTCGGTACAGTGCTGGGTGTTTTCCCAAGTGATTTTCTAGCAGTTCTGGGTGTTTTTCATTTTTAAGTTAGTTGTGTTCCTTCTTATAGTTGTGCAAAGAAGAAAGGCATGTCTACCAATGCCTCCATCTTGACCAGAAGCTCCAATAACACTAATAATATTAAGATGAAGCCTCTGTTAAAAGAAAGTGACTACATATTGTTCAAGTTTTGATTACTTCTTTGTTTGACAATTAAAAATTCACTCTCAATTAGTTACATACACACTGTAAAACTGCAGCTCATCCCTTTGTCACAATTTCTCCCTTCTGCAGTTTATATAATGTCTCTCTGTTCAACAAATGGCAGTACAATGTCAAGATGGAGTTTATTAAGAAAACAGATCATTCCTGGTTGGTGTAGCTCAGTGGATTGAGTGCAGGCTACAAACCTAAGGGTCGCTGGTTTGATTCCCAGTCAGGGTATATGCCTGGGTTGCAGGCCAGATCCCCAGTGGAGGCCACGTGAGAGGCAACCACACAATGATGTTTCTCCCTCTCTTTCTCCCTCCCTTCCCCTCTGTCTAAAAACAAATTTAAAAAATCTTTTTTTTTTTAAAGAAAACAGATCAATTAAAGCCTACCTAAAAATAAGACTCCACAACTCTGCTTTTCAAAAAAGGCATGGGTGAGGTAAAAAGAAACATCAATACATTCTCAAGAACTGCTTAGACTGGTGCCTCAGCCCAGCCCCAGAGGAAGATCAAAACAGTAACAACAAAGAATATAACCACCTCCAATTTCCTACTTTCCTAAGGATTGCCCATTTCTGCCCTTTCTAGATTAAGTAGAAATTTCTTGACATTAGGAACATGTGTCATTATTCATCCCTCTCTTCCACAGAGCCTGATTTAGTGTCTTGTACAGAACTAGTGTTCAGTAATATCAACATTACTGAGTGTTCCCACTGATGACCTTCTAGCAGGGACACTCCAGTTCCTAGAACACTAAGAGCCCTGAGGCTCTCAAGGAGTCACCCAGGCAGGGCTTCTGGTCATTCACTAGAGAAAACCCAATAATGTCCCCATCAAATGAAACCCCTAGTCTCCAGATCATGACTGAAAACCCAAGCAAGTGACCAAAAAGTTTCTGGGGACATCAGGACTAGCAGTGACCAAGGGTCCTGTATCAGTCACAGCTCCAATAAAGACATAGTAATACCAGCTCAGAAAGGTTTTAAAAACACGGAAGCAGAGGGCTGGGGAAGCAGAGGTCAGGAGACCATGACCTGAAGCACATAACTCAGAGCGCTCAGGAGTTACAAGGGGAACTTCCAGGAAAGCCACTGCCAAGCACCTGTGGCTCAAAAGCCATGGAAAATACAGCAACTTCTCCCTCTCTTGCACAGCTGAGCAGAACCTAACCTGGGGCCACACAGGAAAGTCTGGGGAAATACAGATGCAGGCCTTCCCTGTGATAAAGGGACAATCCAAAGAAGGAAAGGTCTAGCTGGCCCCAGACAACCAGAGGCATAGCCACCCTGCTGATGCTGAACACAGCTCCCTTACCCACAAGCCCGGTGTTCTTGGACCCCCATTAGACCCAGGCCAAAACCAAGATTATATGCTAATAAAACAGTGAATGCTTTTTGCCTAGATATGTTGTCCATTTAGGCTATTACTATAAAAAACTATCCCTAGACTAAATACCTTTTTAAGGAAAAAGTATAGATTTACAAGTATATGTACAGCTAGCTGGAACAGACTGATAGAAGCCTGCCCAACACTGGGGCACTGGTAGGGGTTGGGGATGCTCCTGGGGCCAGGGAAAGTAGCAAGGCCTCGAGGGCCCATAGGTGGGAAGACTGGTTACATACAAGGGGACCGACGAAATAAATATATCACAGATGACCAAGCCACGTGACAGTCTTATTGTTGGAGAAAACAAGTACGGCCAGAAATAGGGGGAAAGCTAAGATGAACCATGAAATCTGACTACAATTGGACACATCACAGCTTTTGCAGCTCTCTGAGTGAATAAAGAATATAAATGTATGTACCCACACCTGCATATATGTATATCCTTGTGTGTGCATGCACATTTGTGTAAAAGAGTACACAAATATTTAGTTTCTTAAATACATCCACTGAGAAGGCCTAGTAGCTAAGATGTCCCAATAAAAATGGACACACCTAGCATTCAGATCTTAGTTTCTAAAAGCCATTCTCCACTAAAAGAAACCAGGAGAAATGACTGATTCTAGGGCTAGGGCAAGGAAAGTTCAAGATAATCCTGAATGTGTTCTGCCAAAAAGTAAGGAAGTGCTCAAAGAATGATGTAAACATTTCAAATGGGTACAACAGCCAGCTTGAAGTGGCACATGGTAGCCAAATCTGGGACAATCTAAGCATCAAAGTAGAGAATAATAGCAATGGACTATAACCCAATGACTAAAATAGGAATCTATGAGTCTATCGATAGGAAGAGAAGAAGGAGGGGAAAGAGAGAAAGCATTACCTTACAGTAGGATACCAACTAATAAATGTAAGGTAAATGATGCATTTAGAAAACCACTACTTGGCAATCATCATACAAATTTAATCAGATAAGAATCATCAAAGGATGCTAAAACTAGTAGGTGAAAGGTTTTTTTTTTTAAGATTTTATTTATTTTTAGGGAGAGGGAAATGGAGGAAGAAAGAGAGGGAGAGAAACATTAATGTATGAGAGAAACATCAATCAGTTGCCTCTCACACCGCCCCTCCCCCCCCGCAACCAGAGGCCAGGACCGCAACCCAGGCATGTATCTTGATCTGGAATCGAACCAGTGATCTCTTGCTTTGTGGGATGACACTCAATCAACTGAGTCATACCAGTCAGGGCTAACAGGTAAAAGTTTAACGAGAAGTAGGATATTTACACAGTCTCAAAGTTAATTAGCAAATGTTAACTAATTTTACAGTGAAGAAACTTAGTGGACACTTTCTCAACCAATGATAAAAGTTAACACCTCTGGAAATGGGACAAAACAAAATTGTGTGCCTTCCTGTTACAATGTACCTGGAAGGGCACAGCTCCACTTCTTCAATCTTCCTGCCAAAAATGTATAACCTAAATCTAATCATGAGGGAACATCAACAGAGCCAAACTGGTGGACATTCTACAAAGTAACTGACCTGTTCTCTTCAAAAATACCAAAGTCATGAAACACAAAGACTAAGGAACTGTTACTGATTAAAGGAGACTAAACAGCCACAACAACCAATGCAAGGTGTGATCTTGGATTAGCTCCTGAGCCCAGAAAGGACATTACTAGGACTACTGACAAAATGTAAAGGTGGCCTATGGATTAGAAGATGTATGGTGACAATGTCAATATCCTGATTTGGGTGGGTATATGTTGGCTATACAGAAACATGTCCTTGTTTTTAAGAAATATATACAGAAGTATTTAGGGATACTGTCTGCAATCTATTCTTGAATGGTTCAGGAAAAAAAGTGTGTATGTGTATTGTGGAGACAAAGAGAGAGACAAATGTGATAGAATGTTAACAATTTAAGGAAATTGGGTAAAGGGTTGGCACAGGCTTAGTGGGTACCCCAGACACCCCAACTACACAGTTCTGGTCACACCCACCAGGGGGCACCTGTTAAGACAATGTACTTTTGATCTGGAGGACTAGATAGAAAGGCATGCTGGTGGTGCCTCTCTTACTTTAAATACTAAATGGTGTTTAATTGATGAATGCTGAGTGAAGAATAGGATACCATAAACTCCTTGAGGTAAAGGCTGTCATTTATCTTGAATCCCCACCCCAACACCACATTTAGTGCCTCATAAGTACTCAAATAGGACTCAATAAATACATGTTGAATGCAAGCCACTTATAGTGGGTCAAGTAGTATCCCCCCAAAATTCATGTGTACCAAAACCTCAGAATGTGGCCTCCTTTGGGAACAGGGTCTTTGAAGGTGTAATTAGAGATTGAGATGAAATCATACTGGATTAGGGTGGGCTTTAAATCCAATGAGAGTGTCTTTACAAGAGACAGAAAAAGACATACAGGGACACAGAGAAGGCAATGCAAAAGATGGAGGTAGAGAATACAGTGATGTATCTATAATCCAAGGAACGTTAAGGATTGCCAGCAGCCACCAGAAGCTGGGAGAGAGGCATAGGATGGCTTCTTATTCAAAGCCTCCAGAAGGAACAACCCTACACACATTTTGATTTTGGACTTCCGGACTATACAACTATGAGATAATTCCTATTGTTTGAAGTCACCCAGTTTGTGGTGCTTTATTACAGTAGCCATAGGAAATAAATACACTACTCAAAGAATATTTAAAGTGGCTTTTCAACACTAAAATCTTACTTAAGATGTTAACTTAAGGTAAATCACTTTAACATATTCATATTTCAGCTAAATGAATACGAGAGAATCTTAAGCCACACACTATGTAGGCACAGTTTATGGCATTAAGCTGCTCTTATTCTGCATGGGAACAATGGAGACTGTCAGAGACTAACAGGAGGTGCACACTGTATTTTATTTCCTTAAAAAGCAAATGATTTACTAAATTACTGAAAACCTACTATACGAATGGCACAGTTTTAGATGTTCTGACATGTCACAAATCAACTACAATAAAAATTTCTTAGAACATGGGCTAAAAATGTGGAAATGAACAGGATATTTAATTGACATGTCTTTCCAGCCATGAATCATACCACATACATAGCAGTTACACATAAATCTATCACTTAAAATGGGTTATATGAAATTTTTTTTTTTTAGAAAATTAGTTCTCAAGAGCTTCTTTTTTTTTTTAAGATTTTATTTATTTATTTTAGAGAGAGGGAAAGGGAGGGAGACAGAGAGGGAGAGAAACAACAATGTATGGTTGCTCCTCACATGGCCCTCACGGGGACCTCACGGGGACCTGGCCCACAACCCAGGCATGTGCCCTGACTGGGAATCGAACCGGGATCCTCTGGTTCCCAGCCCACGCTCAATCCACTGAGCTGGGTTATATGAAATTTTTAAATGCAGTGAAGTGGGCTACCAGGCAATCACTACTATATAAGCACATGAAATATTTATGATTAATAGCAAAAAGAGAAAATACTTTTGATCTGCACAGGTCCACCCACCCAGGAACCAGCACAGAGGGGCCCAATTTACTTGTGGGTGTCCAGCGAGGTGACAGAGAGCCAGCAGAGAGCGGAGCAAGCGCCATTGTTCTCTCTCAAACCCTGCCCCCACAGGCAGCGTCACAACACAACGTTGAGGGTTACCCTGCCCTGGTGAACACCTAAGGCTCCGCCCCTTAAAGTAACCAGAGCACAGAGAAAGGGAAGGATGGCCCAAATGAAAGGGCAGATCAAAATTCGAGAAAAAATACAACTAAGTGACAAAGAGATAGCCAGTCTATCAGATGCACAGTTCAAAACACTGGAAATCAGGATGCTCACAGGATTGGTTTGAATTTGGTCACAAATTAGATGAAAATATGAAGAATACAATAAGAGAAATGAGTGGAAATGTACAGGGAACTAACAGTGATGGGAAGGAAACTGGGACTCAGATCAATGGACTGGACCAGAAGGAAGAAAAAAACATTCAACTAGAAAAGAATGAAGAAAAAAGAATTCAAAGAAATGAAGAGAGGCTCCAGGACATCTGTAAACGTCCCAACATCTGGGTGATAGAGGTGCCAGAAGGAGAAGAGGAAGACCAAGGGACTGAACACTTATTTGAACAAATAATGAAAGAGAACTTCCCCAATCTGGCAAAGGAAACAGACTTCCAAGAAGTCCAGGAAGCTCAGAGAGTCCCAAAGAAGTTGGACCCAAAGAGGAACACACCAAGACACATCATAATGACATTACCCAAGATTAAAAATAAGGAGAAAATCCTAGAAGCAGCAAGAGAAAAGGGGACAGTTGCCTACAAAGGAGTTCCCATAAGACTGTCAGCTGATTTCTCAAAAGAGACCTTTCAGGCAAGAAGGGGCTGGGAAGAAGCATTCCAAGGCTTAAAAGGCAAGGACCTACATCCAAGAATACTCTATCCAGCAAAACTTCCATTCAGAATGGAAGGGCAGATAAAGTGCTTCTCAGACAAGGTCAAGTTCAAGGAGTTCATCATCACTCAGCCTTTATTATATGAAATGTTAAAGGGATTTATATAAGACATGGAGGGGTATCAACAGGGGAATGGGAGGGGGAGAGAGGAGGAGAAAGTACAGAGAATAGGTAGCATAAACGGTAGGTAGAAAACGGAGAGGGGGAGGTCAAGAATAGTACGGGAAATGTGAAAGCCAGGGAGCTTATGTGTATGACCCATGGACAAAAACTAAAGGGCAGGGATTGGGGGGAGTGTGGGGCGGGTGGGAATAGCTGGGGGGGAAATGGGACAACTATAATAGCATAATGAATAAAATAAATTAAAACAAGAATGAAAAAAAAAAGAATATTGGAAATAGTTAAATTATTCATTGTCTCTGCAGAAAACAAAGTTGATTTTAATTTAGTCAGTGAAACATAAAATAATGTTGATGTCTGAGAAGGGCTTTCAATGGGAACAGCAGAGCTCATTCATCAAGAAGGCACTTGCCCTTCCTCTGCAGTGTTTCACGTTCAAGCCTTGTGTCTATTTATAATGGTTGAGCACATGTCACTACAATGGTTGATTGTATTGTGCAGCTGTTTGTGTGTATCGAGAAGGGCAGCCATGGACAGTCTGCACTTTGATGTTTCCCTTTTGGAGAGATTTAAAATAACATTTAAAAACTGCCAACTAGCAAGGTCACAAAATATTTTTGGATAACAAGGGGAAGGATTGCAAACTTGTGGTTCACTTCAGATGCGGGGGTCTGAAACTCAGCCAACACGCCTGATTGCCCAACATCCTGCCAATGCCAACTTCAAAAGTTATTTGCTTCAGAGAGCTCACAAACTACTTCCCAGTAATAAAACCATGTTTTATAAATTTGCAGAGGGTCCCCCTCAGAGGGAATATCCAAGGAAACAAGGATTTCCCTGACCACCTTATTTACAATTATAAGCACCACTACCACTAGGCCTCTCCATTGCCTTCACCCCACAGCACCCTCAAACCCTTGCCCTTTTATGCTGAATTTTCTCAAAGTACTTACCACAGATATACTTACTATATACTTTTCTAATATATGTGTCAATTTTTTTTTAGATTTTATTTATTTATTTTTAGAGAGAGGGAAAGGGAGGGAGACAGAGAGGGAGAGAAACAGCAATGTATGGTTGCTCCTCACATGGCCCTCACTGGGGACCTGGCCCACAACCCAAGCATGTGCCCTGACTGGGAATCAAACCAGGACCCTCTGGTTCCCAGCCCACGCTCAATCCACTGAGCTACACCAGCCAGGCTATATGTGTCAATTTTTGACTCCCCCGCTTTATTATATATGGTCCACAAAAGCAGGGCTTTGTGTCTGCTTTGTTCACTGGTGTATCCACAAAAGTGAGACTCTCATCTGGCACAAAGAATTTACTGAGTGCATACTTGTGGAATTACTTAATTTAAATAGCAGAAACACTAGTTTCAGGAAACACATGGGAATACTGATGGCCAGTATCAGATTCCAGAATTCTGTTACTCTTTCCCCCACCAAACACAAAGATTTGAGTTTTATTCGCATATTTATGGTATATAAAAATAGAAATGGGCTTAATAAAATATCTAACTTTCTCAACCTGTGGTAGAATACAAGGACTAAGATCTTACAGGACTCAATTCTGAAATAATATTAATTCAAATTGTATCTCTGATACTCTTCTGGTCACTGTTTGTCCAGCCAACAAACCATGCTGGAGATTAGATGGGGGAAGCACCTGTGCGAACGAAGAGTATAGCCCCAACTAAATAAGAATTAAAATATATTTTTTGGGAATTATTTTGCTGGAAATATATAAAAGAGCCAAAAGTATAGTATAATGAAAATATAAAGAGAAGCAGTAACCCCAACTGGAGAGATGAACTGTTCTTTAACTTCTTTATTTCCTTTCCACCACTTTTTAACAACAGTTTTATTGAGAGACCATTCACATCCCATACAATTTACCCAGTCAAAGAGTACAATTCAGTGGGTTTTAGTATATTCACAGAGTTGTGCCACCATCGACACAATCAATTTAAACAGTTCTGTACCCTAAAAAAGAACTCCACACCCATTAGCAGTCACCGTCTCAGCTCGTGTTCATCTGTGCCTGTCCAGTCATTGTACTGTTCTGTTTTCTTCCAAACACTAGCCTCTCTTCTCAACCTACCATCTCCCAACCGGCACCACATCCCACATCCTACAGGAGAGTCCTGACTCTGCTCACTGGTTTAACTAATATCAAACCTTCTGTTAGCACAGCAGAGGTTCCACTCAAAATTTTCTCTCATACTTGAAATGTCACCATTAAGGGGTAAGTCCTTGTTAATAATAATTATTATGAGGACAATGATGACAGGAGAAGGAATACAGAAAGCGTTTATTGTGTGTTCCCAATGTATGAAGCACTGTTCTAAAGCACGTTACATGGAGTGTCCTGTTACATCGTTATCACCACCCAGTACAGCAAGGACTATTATTGGCCCTGCTGTAGAGATGAGAAAACCAAGGCCCAAAGAAACCAAGGCCACAAAGTTTTGAAAGGAGGAAAGCTGAAATTTGAACCCCAAGCAATATGACACCAGATCTCAGGACATTAACCCTATACTATACTGCCTTTTCCTTCAGAGAATTCTCTAAAATGCAGCCATGCCAGAATGACATCACAGGAGAAATGACTGAGCAGGCACTTTCCCAGAGAACCTGGAAGGAATGAGCTATCAGTAGCATAAAGGGCAGGGGACTGAGAAAACTGTAGAGCTGACTACACAAAGAGTGATGCTATGAAAGGTGTGGGCAGAACCAAGTCTACTTAAAGCATATAAATCATACCAGTTTTAGTATTTTATCTTTGTCTCCTGTTAGTCAAACTAATTATTGCTAATTACATTTACTCCTTGAATCAAGGAACTAAAAGAAGTCTGAATTAGAAACCATGGTATAAAGGGTAAGGGAATTGTGCGGTAAGGAATACAATCAAAAATATAATAATTAAAGTAAAGCCCTGGCTGGTGTGGCTCAGTAAATTGAGCACCAGCCTGTGAACCGAAAGGTCACTGGTTCGATTCCCAGTCAGGGCACATGCCTGGGTTGTGGAAAGGTCCCTGGTTGGGGGCAACTGACTGATGTTTCTCTCAACATAAATGTTTCTCTCAGTCACTTTTTCCATCCCTTCCCCCTCTCTCTAAACAATAAGAAATTTTAAAATCATTAAAGTAAGGCTTTAGACTAGAATGCAATTCTGTAATCGATTAGCAACGGCTATCTTTAAGAGATGGGAGTAATGAGTACTTTTCATTTCCATTTTATACATTTCTATACTACTAAATTTTTCAACAGGCCTATACTGCTTAGAACATGGGGAAAGCACAAAGAAAATTCTCAAAAATCAATAGCATTATAAAGTTGGGCAAATTTGTCAAAATAACCACTTCAGGACTAGAAATCAAACAAACCATATGAGAAATTGAAAAGTATTTATTCAAGAGAACTATAGAAACTCAAGTTAGAACAGTGGGAGTCTGCAGCATTTTAGCTTGGGGTCCTCTCGCCCTTTATGTAACCCAGCTCCATCATGGTGGTAGGGCCCCAGGGACAATCTGCGAAAACTGGTGGCTCCACTGCTGGAAGGGTTGACTTGATGTGGAGTAGAGCACATTTCCAAGGATGCTGTCATATATAACAATACTAATAAAAAATTATAGACAGCCAACATCTCAGATAGCCTTAAGTTGCACTACTAATTGGGGCAAGCAACAGACCAGCAGACTACCAAAAAAATTTGACAGGCAGATGCAAACAATAAGAAAGCCATAGTGATAGGCCCCCACATGTCCCTGGTGTCCTGAAAGGGTGCACACATACAGGAGAGACTGGAGAAGGCCCAAGTTATCTACATGTTCCGGGTTGAAGTAAGGCCTAGCAAACACACAGAGGCAGCAGAAGGCGACGTGGCAGAAAGTAAAAGCCAAGGCAGACCTGTAAATAACCTGACTTTTAAATGTGTTCCCCAAGCCCTGATCAGTGTGGCTCCATTGGTTAGGCATCATCTCACAAAGCGAAAGGTTGCTGGTTTAATTCCCAGTCGGGGCACATGCCTGGGTTGCTGGTCTGGTCCCTGATCAGATGGCACTGATGAGGGGCAACTGATTGATGTTTCTCTCCCTCCCTTCCCCTGTCTCTTGAAAAATAAATAAATAAAATCTTTAAATGTGTTCCTCAACCCACACACAGATCCACTGCAAAGAGTTAACGTGTTTAAGCATACCTCTGACCAATCACTAGCTAATCACTAAGCAATGCTGACCCAGGGGTGATCCTTAGAACACCAGGCATAAATATAAAGCAAGGAAAAAAATAAGCAGGATCATCAGTAGATGCACACTGAGAGGAATACACTAAAAATTAATCCAGGCAAGTGACAAACAAAAAGCAAAAACTAAAAACCTGGATTTTGCCAAGGGTGATCAGAATCCAGAGTTGCTACAATATATGAACTAAAATATCCAGTTTAAAAAAATAAAATATGAGACATGCAAAGAATCATGAAAATACTATGAACCATCCTCAGGAAAGTATACTTAGGAAAAAGAGCCATCAACAGGAACTCTAAGGGGGTCCAGAGATTGACCTTAACAAAGACTCAAAGTAGCTATTACATTGTTCAGCTCCAGTCAGGTGGCTGAGTTGTTTGGCCACCCTGTACACCAAAACTCTGTGGGGTCATTTCCCAGTCAGGACACAGATCTGGGTTGTGGGTTCCATCCCCTGGTAGGGGAGTGTACAAGAGGCAACTGATCGATGTTTCTCTCCCACATCAATGTTTCTGTCTCTCTCTCTCTCTCTCAAATCAATAAATATCCTCAGGTGAGGATTAAAAATAAAAATAAATAAATATTGTTCAAAGAACTGAAGGAATCCATGTTTAAAGAATAAAAGGAAAGTATGGTGACAATAAGTCATCAGACAGAATATCAATCAAAAGATAGAAATCATAAAAAGAAACCAAATGGAAATTCTGGAGTTCAAAAACACAGTAACTGTAATGAAAATTCACTAGTAGACTCAACAGCAGATCTGAGATGGCAGAAGAAAGAATCAGCAAACTTGTAATTATCCAATCTGATGAATAAATAAAAAAACAATGAGATTAATAAGGCATACAGCTTCAGAGACACAAAAGATATCATCAAGAATACCAGCACACATTTAAAGAAGTCCCAAAAGGAAAAGACAGAGAGAAAGAAGCAGAAACAATATTTGAAAAAGTATGGACAAAACTTCCCAAATTAGATTTTAAAAAAATTAATCTTCACATTCAACAAACTCAAAGTAAGTTCAACAAAATCCAAGTAAGATAAACACAAAGAGACCCACTGTAACAGAGCTTAGTCAAAATGTTGAAAGCCAAACACAATGAGAAAATCTTGAATGCTTCAAGAAAAAACTGTCTCACACAAGGGAACCAAAATAATTTAACAGCTGACTTCACATTAGAAGTGATGAAAACCAGACGGCAGTGACATGACATGTTCAAAATGCTTTTAAAAAACTGTTAACTAAGAATTCTATATCCCACAAAACTATAAGTCAAATAGCAAGTGAAAATAAAGACTGAAAATTTGTTGCTAGCAGACCTGCCTTACTAGAAATACTAAAAAGTAAAGGGGTGGAAAAAGATATACTAAGCAAACAGAACCATAAGAAAGCAGCAGTAGCTATACTAATATCAAACAAAATAAACTTTAAGACAAAAATTATTATTAGAGAAAAAGAGAAATATTTATATTGATAAAAGGATCAATTCATCAGGAACATATAACAATTATATACATATAAGCATTTAACAACAGAACTCCAAAATACATGAAGCAAAAACTGGCAGAACTGAAGGGGGAAGTACATAACTCAAAATGATTGATAACTTTCAATAATTGATGTAACTAAACAGAAAATCAGCAATAAAACACAAGGCTTGAACAACCTGACCTAACCAACATCTGCAGACCACTTCCAGCCAACAGCCAACTACACATTTCTTATGAGCACACATGTAACATTCTCCAGGATAGACAATAAGCAAAATTCAAGTGTAATAAAAGATCAAAATCATATAAAGTATGTCCTTCATCACAATGGTATTAAATTAGAATTCTAGAACAGAAAAAAATTGGGGAATCCCCAAATTTTTGGTAATTAGTAACCATGTCTAAATAATTCAAGAGTTGCCCTGGCTGGTGTTGCTCAGCTGGGCATCGCCCCATAAACCAATCCGGTCGGGGCACATGCCTAGGTTGTGGGCCAGGTCCCCGGTTTGGGGTGTGTGAGAGGCAACCTATCAGTGTTTCTCTCACACATCAATGTTTTTCTCCCTCTCTCTCCCTTCCTTCCCCTTTCTCTAAAAATAAATAAATAAAATCTTTTTAAAAATAAGATAAATAAATAAATAATTCAAGGGTCAAAGCAGAAATCAGAAGGGAAGCTGGAAAAATACTTCAAACTGAATGAAAATAAACATATCAGATCAAAATTATGGGATACAGCTCTGAAAAGTGCTAGAGGAAAATTTATAACTTAAAAAGTTCTGTAGGAAAAAGAGAAAAATCTCGTCAATAAACTTAAACTTCTACCTTAAGAAACTAGAAAAAGTAAACAAACCCCAAACAAACGGAGGGAAGGCAATAATAAATACCAGAGTAGAAATCAATGATTTAGGAAAAAATAAAGGAAATAAATAAAACCAAAAGTTCATTCTCTGATCTGAAGAGTCAAGGCAAGAATGCCCATTCTCACCACTGTGAAGGAAAGACAATTCTATGACGTGATAGCTATCTGACTCATGAGCTGGAGCTGGGCCAGAAGGGGGAGACTGCTTCCCACAACCCCCACCTAGAGATTGTCTGACAGTAATTGATGGGCATTTTGACATAAATCAGCACCCCTCCCCTGCGTCCCATCACATGCTGGTTCCTGGAAAAGGTCACTGTCCTGACCTGGTCAAGCATGTAAAGTAACTTCGCGTACCTGGTAGCAAAAATATACTAGTATTTGTGTCCATCCCCCACCTCCTTTTTACCATAGATAACTCTTTGGTGCCTGCCAAGCAGGGCGGAGAATATCCACTTTGTTTTGCAGCCACCCATGACATGCCATTAATAAACTCTGTTGATTACCAAACTGGAGTGACCAGTCTCTTTCTTTGGTCTTTCCCTGCCCTTCGCTTACAAAGGTAGCTCTTCAGTCTCAAGACCTTTCCCTCGCTTGATGTGTACAAACACCACTTCTAGTCAACACTGTTATGGAGATTTTAGTGTAGTGTGGCAGGAAATGAAAATTTTAAATATACAGATTGGAAAGGAAGAAGTAAAACAGTCCTTATTCCAAAAGACATGATCCTATATACAGAAAAATCCTAATGAGTCTACATTTAAAAAAAAACAAAACCTACTAGAATAAGTGAGTTTAGCAAGTTGACAAAAGATCAATATACAAAAATCAACTTTATTTCTTTTTTAAGATTTATTTGTTCAGTTTTAGAGAGGAGGAGGGAGAGAGAAAGCGAGGGAAAGAAACATCAGTTGGTTGCCTCTTACGCCCCCAACCAAGGACCTGGCCTGCAATCCAGACCACGTGCCCTGACCAAGAATCAAACTGGTGACTTTCTGGTTTGCAGGACGACACCCGACCCACTGAGCCAGACCACTCGGGGCTTACCTTTATTTCTACATACTAGCAATGAATAATCCAAATATGAAACTAAAAACAATTCCATTTACACAGCATCAGAATATTGAGAAATAAATTTAACAAAAGAAGTGCAAATGGCTATATCCTGACAAATATATAACATCGTTGAGATATTAAATAATATCTAAATAACTGGAAGGAGATAGATACTATAATTTTGGACTAGAGGACTCAATATTGTTAGGATGGTATTTTTCCCCAAATATAGCTACAGAATCAACACAATCCAGTGAGGTTTTAATAGAAATTGACAAGAATGGCCACGCGTAAATAATTATTTGAAGCTGGGTTACCAGCACCTCACAGTTCATTCTCATATTCTCTAATTTTTGTATGTTTGAAGTTATCCAGAAAAAAGTGTTTTTTGTTTGTTTTTTAAAGTAAGTACTGGATGGACTTCTGGTCAACACAGTTCACCTCCTCACATAACCACATAAAAATTACACATAAACAGTAAATCAATCATCACTCAGTACCATCAGAAATTGAGTTGAATGGAAGTCTGACAATTACAGAATTAAAGAAACCGCATCCATCCAGACTGGTAGAAGGGGTGGAGATGTGGAATGGCTGGTCCCATATCCAGGTGTGGTGGATAAAAATTTGGGAGGGATATCTCAGTAGGGAGGAGTCCCAGGCCTATACCAGGTCCCCCAGCCCAGGGTTCCAGTGCCAGGAAGATAGGTCCCCACAACTTCTGGCTACAAAAACCTGTGGGGACTGAGTCAGTGGAAGAAACTTCTGGAGCCCCAAGCAGTTCCTCTTAAAGAACCCACAGACTGACTCCCCTACTCAGACTCACTCCCTCTGGGCTCCGACGACAGGGTGGCAGCTTGAAAGGCACCAGTGGTATACAGGAAGAAATTGAAGTGTCTGGCATCTAGCAGGCAGAAGCCGTTGTCCCTTTTCTGAACCCTCCCCCCGAGAACAACAGAGTCACAAAGCTGGGATGTGGATGCCATATCTGAGATTTCTTCAACCTGGCTAACACAGTTGCCCTGCTCTGGATATCCCTTAAGGCTCTGTCCCACTCCACTTACGAGCACACCCAAGCTGTTAACAGTGACTTTTCCATATGCATGAATGGTCTTAGTTCATGATTCAAAACCTCCTAAATCCTCTAAAAAATCAACAGTTGGCCTTAGTAAGGTCCCTGCTGCCCTAGTCTTGCTAAGTGGTCCCAGCACTAGCAGCAGCAAGCATAGATTCACAGCTTGGTTTCACCTAGGAATCTTCCAGAGAAAGTGCAGCCATCTCAGACTGCTTCACACCTCATGCAGGGTGGCCCCGGGCAGAACACAGGTGAAATGCCAGAGCCTGCCCACCCAGTGGACAGCTACAGACCACTTCAGAGCACCACCAACCACCCTGCCCCTGCACAGTTTATCCTCCACGAAGGGTAGAGGTTGGTGGTCAGTGGTCACAGCCAATCCTTGCAGCTGGCTGGCCTGGATAAA